>VZTL01024661.1:0-16395 GCA_013400535.1 Scopus umbretta | reverse complement strand
CACGTCCAATTTTTCATCCACCAAACTGAACAGATAAATTATATCCGTTCAAACTGTAAATAAAGGAAAAAACTTATTCATTTATTACCTGCTTAATGTGTACTCTGATGTTTTGTGGTGCTGAAGTCAACTCTGGTTTAGAAGCACTTTGATACCTTTCATACAGCCATATAATATACACACAGCTATAATTTTCACACTGCCAAAAATAGTGCCTTCCATGACTTTGCTAGAAATGCTGAGATATCCTGAGCTACTCATTTATTTCAAACATCTGGCATCAAGTTATCTTTGGGTTTGCAGGAAGAGAAAAAGAGAAAATATTGCCTTTCTGGGCCAGGCCATTCTTTTCTTTAAGATCAAAGCACATTTACATTTGTATTATTTCTTGTTTGCCTGCTTTGTTTTTAAATTCTAGTCTGATTCAGAAATGGAAGTAAAATCAATTTCTAACCCACAAATATCTCATCCACTGAAATATGAGAGCCTGAAGAGCCTAAATCTTTTATCCTCATAACACAGAAATGGCAGCAGTACTTTAAAACCATGTAAACTGAAGCACCAAAGGGCCAAGTTAATCACACATAATTTTAGGCAACCTAAGTGTGACATTATAGACGAGTCCATCTAGTAGTTTGCTAAAAGAGCACTGGCTGAAAAAGGAGTATGCTTCTCCTCTTTCTCCCCCTTTTTGCTTTCCCTGGAAGCTGCTTAGGAAAAAGGAAGTAAGAGAGGGAAGGGTGCTCTGCCTCCCCTCTTGTGGTAGCAGCAAGCTGCAAGATCCACTGAAGCCGTGGAATATAACTTCATGCTGGTCTAAAGTAGGAATTTGCTTATACTGGAATCTCTCTTTCATCATCTCAAGCAAGCAACTCAGTCCTTAGGGGTCAGGTGTTCCTTTGGATATTGAGCTTACTACTGTAATGTAAAATCTGTTGGGTGTTCTCATGGTTACTACAATGTGCTCTTTGTGAGGAAATGTTATAAAGAAACTTCCACAGGGAGAAGGAATGATTTTAAAAGTGTGTATACAAAATACGAGAACTAAGCCAAAAGAAAGAGAAAACAAAAAGAAAGCATTCAAAATACCCTGAGTACACTAAATGAAATATGTTTAAAAACCCCAAAACAGTAGCATTAAAAAGTAACAGGTAGGAAAGCATAATAAAGATTCAGAACCAGTTTTTTCTTAAACAGCACCCTAAACTGAAACATAAATGCCTTATTTTATAATCAAGTAGTGAGGGAAAAAGCTAGGGAAGTTATCACTTTACCAGCCTGCCTTTCACTAATCACAGCATCACTACTCTAGTGCTTTCCCTAACCTTAAAAATTTCATTATCTATCGCATTATTGTACTTCATTATTATACAGAAAATGAAAAAAAGCTTTCTGTAATGCAAAATACACAACTGGTTTCTAGAAGAATAATGATCTTTGGTTGTATTTCCAGCCTGCCTATTATACAGTATGGTCGTTTTAGCAGTCAGATGTACCATTGGAAAAACCAGCCATAGTCAATAAAAAGGCAGTTCTACCAACCTCATCAATAAGAGCTTATTACAACCTGGAATTTCAGCCTTGTGATTCAGCAGTTTGAAATTTCTGCATGGAAATTCACTAATAGGAACCAGCCTGATGTTGAACAATAGTTTACAACACAGAAATGATATTGTCATAAGCTTTATTGTATGATTATTTTTTTCACTGAGAATTAATTCCCCTCTTTTTTAGCAGTATGGTTTCAAAATAATTAACATATATTTCAAAAGAAGCATGAAAAAGTTTCATGTGTCTTTCCAAGAAACATCAAGGATGATTTTAAAAGAACCTTTAGGGTTCTCAGTATCATCCCTGAAACTGAAATGCACATGGTCAGTTTTAGGTTTTCTCTAGAGTTAAATTGAGATGGAGCGAGCTATGAATAAATGGTGAAAGGCTGGAAGACATTTCCTGAATCATCACAGAAACTGTTCATATCATTATAGTTCATATGTTGGTGAAGGTATTTAATTATCCTTTAAAAATACCACTTAATCCCCAAGACCAGAAGAAAACCTGAGTTCCTGATTCCAAGTGCACATTCTAACCATTTCCCACCTCCAGTATGGATCAAGACCTGGAAGGATAAATGGCTTGCTTTCCCCCCTTCCCTATTCCCATGTCAGCTGAATTAAAGTCCTAATCCTTTACTATAGATCCAGATCTGGATTAGTGGTTCATTGGCAGCAAAGCTATACCTCAGTAGGTAAATCTGAACATCATCTCTGTGCCTCAGTTTTCCTTCTGGGAAATAGATTAATGAGATCCCCCTACCTTACAAAGACTTTGTGAAAATGTTTATTTGCAAATCTGTTATGTACTCTAGCAAAGTAATGCTACAGAAAAGATGAGAGATGTCAAAGAAATCTGTCTTCAAAACGAAACTTCAATAGTGTGTGTTAAATAAAACATGATAATTCATCTTTAACAATGGGGAATACACTTACTGTTGAGTAGCTGCTCATTAAGAAGGCACTCTGTGATGAGGAGACAGGGTTCCAACGGGAAAAGAAATGGCATGTAAACATATGCTTAAAAACCGTACCACAAAACACAAGCATAGGAAGATTGATTTTTCCTACCTTTGAGTACTTGACTTCATAGCCTTAAAATATTCACTTATGCCTTCTGCACGTTTGTATGAATGTATAATTATTCATGGACTGTATCAGTTTTACTAAGGTACTGGATAACACACTTCAAAACAATCTGAAGGTACAAGGAAAGGGGGGGTGGGGGTGTGCAGGGAGAGGGGGAGAGGTTTAAATGCCCAGATGAAAAATCCTTAATATCTTCTGTTTCTCTGCTCCTTTGTTTCACGTTTGGGCTTCTTTCAGATCTGTAACTTCTACCAGCAATATCCTTCATCTACTAGCTCAGTTGCATCCTTTGTTAAAACCATAATTACAAGCTCTATAAATACCTAGACAGATACTGCTTTTGGTGTCCAAGTGTCGAAGTAAAAGGATGGCAAAATCATGTTCGTAAGTCAGTACTGAAGGTTTCAGGTTCACAACAGGGACACTTTCGCTAAAGCAAGCAAAGGGAGCTGTAAATCCTGTCTCTCTCTGCCATCCTGATCCCTTGCTCTGGGTGACAGAATTACTAAATTCTTGTAGAGTTTCTCTGGGACAGGCGAAATGCAATTCCTCTTACCAGCTTCACAGTATCTGTGCTAAAAAGGTTGCTATGCAGAGACACTCCACCAGCAAAATCTTTAGTACTTTCCTTTAAACTGCTTTTCCAGTCTGTATTTTGGAGATTATCTACAATTTGGATAGTTAGCCCCGTTCAGGTTCCTCACTGCAACCTTCATCCAAGTATACGCAGAAATCACTGTGTTCCTGCAGGTCAGTTTTGGCTTAAATCTTTACTGTGTTCTTAATCCCACTGATAATGACTTTCCCCACCCATCTTAAGCAAGGAACAAAATCCAACCATACCATTTCTATGTGAAATTAAACTTTAGAGGCAAAGGTTAGACAAAAGGTTGTAGTACATTTCATTACAGAACTTCCTGTCCTCGTTGCTTGGAGAGTCATTGGGATTCTCTTATCCTAGCTTATTTAAAATGAGCATTGAGCACTCTCTTACTAACTAACCGGAAATTAGCTTGTCTTAGGAACAATCCTATTTTTTTCACTGATTAGAGCATTTTGATTGCAATGTTAGATGTAATTTCACTGTTTTTGTATTAGACCAAATTTTCAGAGGTTTGTAACTAGTAGAAAGCCTTTACAGTTTTGGAAGTTATATGATTACATTTTTGTAAAGTAAAAGGCACAATGCACTAACACATCTTGTGCTGACAAATTAACTCCTGCAATATCAGATGCAAATGAAATCTGTTCAGCAGCTGGCAGCAAATTTTGAACAACACAGCACTACTACCACAAGCTGCATTACACTGAAGTTTTTCATCATGGAGTGCACGTTACTAAGACATTATTTAAACTTGACTGATTAAAAAATGCTATAGGAATGTCTGCTTAAGATGTGCTTTGTAATCTTGTAAATAATGTTCTAGGAAGGAGCTTTGCTGTGTACAAAAAGGTAATATAGAAAAAGGAAACTGTACTTAAGGAGGATTAGGTAGCTCAGGAGGCTTATCATAGCGGAAATGGGAGTCTTTCATCACTTAGTCACCTCTTAAATTCAGTTCTGTTCAGTAGTGACTAAAAGTCATTGCTGCTTAGTGCCATATGAAATGTGTTTGGGTTTTAGCCCGGATCGTAACTGGAAAGCATCCACATCATAAAAGGCAGAACGATAAAGGTCTTTAATCTGCACCCTTATTGACAATTTTCCCAGATCTGACCTAAAGAGTGAATATGCTTCAAGAACTCTACTGTCTTAGCTGAAGAAACAGTCTCTTAATGTTAGGGTAAGAGCAAGATGGCAGAACAAGGTGGGAAAATGCTGTTCTCATCACAGAGTACCTGTATTGGCTGAAAACCTTCTTCCTCAGAGATGCTGGCTGAACATCTTTCACAATAACAAAAACAGCTTAAAAATAAGCCTTCTAGACTTAAGACGTATACCAGTATACACTCAGGAAAGCAAGGTCAAAGAATGTACCATTTGCAACAAGCATCACTCTCCAGATTTTTGGTTCTATCTTTAAGTTTTCAGGCTCAGCTAAATTTATGTCACATTCATAATACCTGGATAAAATGATCTGAGCCTGGTTATCCACCACTTCTGATAATGTGGCATCATTCTGCTTTGCTTATCTTTTAAATAGATTTTACACTGTTACAAATGACTACATCAGGTACAAAGCAAGGATAAATTAGAACTATCTCCATGTACAAGAATTTTTTCTGAAAAGAAAAAAATTAAGCATAACTCATTATTTTTTTATTCAAAGCAATTGGAACTTTTTTCCTTTCATATTATTAATACTTTTTTTTAGCATAATTCAGAATTCTCAGAATATTTGTGGTACATTTTTAGATTGATCATAGTAGGAGTAGGATTCTAAACAGAGGTTGAAAGCACACAAACACTGTAAAGTGAAATAAAGATGTAAGAATTCACAGTAACAGCCACTGATGATGTAAAAGAGGAGACACAGATTTCAGGTGAAACTTACCAATACTATGCTGTTTCCCAGAAGGAGAAAAGTTACTGCTCAATATAGGAAGGAACATTAAAAGAAACCAAAACATCTAGAAATACAATTTCAGGGCAGAATAACTTGAAATAAATACTAAAATTATATTTTAATTACTTTGCAATTAAAAATAATGTCAAGTTTAAGAGCTCATAGGCTTGTAAGTTTAACATAATTCTTTTAAAATGAAAAATAAAATGTTTTTACTAAGAAACTGAAGATAGATCACATGCTATTTTGAAGTGTTGTGGTTTAACCCAGCAGGCAGCTAAACACCACAAAGCTGCTCGCTCACTCTCCCCCTCCTCAGTGGGATGGGGGAGACAACAGAAAAGAGNACAGCACTATAGCAGCTACTAGGAAGAAAGTTAACTCTGAATTAAGCTGAAACCAGGACAACACTTCTTAGCAACAGCTAAAATATCAGTGTGTTACCAACATTATTCTCATATTAAATCCAAAACACAGCACTATGCCAGCTACTAGGAAGAAAATTAACTCTATCCCAGCTGAAACCAGGACATGAAGGCATATAAAAAGTGAGAAATTGGGGGAAATGTAACATGCTTCAGAACCTTAAGAATTCTTTCGCTGTACCATTTAGACCGTTCGTTTTGTTTTGTGAATGCTTTAGACTACGATAGCTTCATCAAAGCAAGAATTTTACTAGAAGCCTTGTGGGCACAGGTCAGTTTTCTGTCTCCTAAATATTTTACAGTTTTTCAAAAGTAGCTTTCTTTTTGTTTCTGAAAACATTCCTTGATCTATTACTAAAGCAGTGGTACGTCTATTACTAAGAGAAAAAACACACAATGGTCAATAAAAATGATTTATATTAAACTGGAATAGTTTCCACTTAGACCCTTAATTCACATCACTCCAGAGTTGAATAGAATTTAAAAGCAGAGGATGTGATCAATCCATGTACATTGTATATTATCTATTTAACCATGCAGAGATTTATCAAATAAAAAGGCATATAAGCATCTAGTTTTTATCATCTCACATTCAGGCACTGTAGAAATTAAGAGTCACAGCACAATCCTGCACATATGTATTGACATAAGCTCTTTTACAACACTGGAAAATCTAATTACAGAATGAGTAAATTAGATGTTTCCACAAAGGTCTGGAGTTGACTTGGCAGAGCTTTTGCTCTTCCCTTCCTCTTTGAAAGTGCTGTGTGAAGATACACGTTTATAGACAATTCTTAATCATGGTAAAAGCTGAATCAAAGAAAAACAGGGTGAAAAGCAGTCTGATTTTCAGTTAGTCTTACTAGGTTGTAACCAAGTTGGCTTTCTCAATGAACTATACTTTACTTCTGCCTTGCCTTATTTCATTATAGGCCACATATTGCCCCACAAAGTTGTGTAGCAGAGTATCACAAATATTTGACAAGTCATAAATATTCCTTAGGTAAGGTTCAATTTACTCAGATATTCACGGTTTTAATTACATAAGTACGTTCAGGTAAAAAAACTTAGGTACTGTATTTCCTTGTAAGGAAAACCTATTTAAGTTATCATTACCACCCTCAAAATTTGTCATCACTGTAGTAACACAGAATCACAGAATGGTTTAGGTTGGAATGGACTTTCAAAGATACCTAGTTCCAATCCCCCTGCCATGGGCAGGGACATCCTTCACTAGGTCAGGTTGCTCAAAGCCCTGTCCAACATGACCTTGAACGCTTCCAGGGAGGTATCCATTATGTCTCTGGTCTAGTGTCTCACCACCCTCATTATAAACAATTTATTCCTAATATCCAATCTAAATCTACCCTCTTTCAGTTTAAAACTGTTACCCCTTGTCCTGTCACTACATGCCCTGCTAACAAGTCTCTCTTTCTTATAAGACCCCTTTATATATTGAAAGGCAGCAATAAGGTCTCCCAAGCATTTTGTTCCCCAGGCTAAACAACCCCAACTCTCTCAGCCTTTCTTCATAGGAGAGGTGTTCCAGCCCTCTGAACATTTTTGTGGCCCTCCTCTGGACCTGCTCTAACAGGTCCATGCCTTTCTTTTGCTGGGGACCCCAGAGCTGGATGCAGTACCCAGGTGGGGTCTCACAAGAGAGGAGTAGAGGAAGAGAGCATCATGACAGTATCTTGCTTTTGTTTTCTTCAGTGAAGAGTTCCTTGGTTTCTCTAACTTTTAAATGTTATGTCTGATTTTGTTTCAAAATATGAATTGACTTTAGTGAATAAGTTTTTGCTTTTCTTTAACATCTCACAGGATCACAGAATGGTTGAGGTTGGAGGGGACCTCTGGAGGTCACCTTGCCCACCCCCAACTGCTCAAGCAGGGGCACTTGGAGTCCAGGACCATGTTCAGATGGCTTTTTAGTATCTCCAAGAAGGGAGACTTCACCATCTCTCCGGGCAACCTGTGCCAGTGCTTGGTCACCCTCAGAGTAAAAAAGTTTTCCTTGAAGTTCAGAGGGAATCTCCTGGTTTTCATTTTGTGCCCAATGCTGCTTGTCACTGGGCATCAATGACAAGAGCCTGGCCTCATCCTCTTTGCACCCTCCCTTCAGGTTTTTATATAGATTAAGATCCTCCCTCAGCCTTCTCTTCTCCAGGGTGAACAGAGCTCTAGCCACAGCTCTCTCAGCCTTTCCTCATAGGAGAGATGCTCCAGTCCCTTAATCATCTTCATGACCCTTTCCTGGACTATGTCCAGTAGCTCCATATCCCTCTTGTACTCGGGAGATATGGAGCTACTCTCTTCACATATAATTCTACCAAACCTTTTAAGATATTTCAAACACAAGTTACATGCAAAATGCATTGGGATTTATTTCCATTCTTTTTCATCTAATTAACTAACTTCAGATGATGGAAATATTTTCTTGGCATAACTTGATCCTAAAACAGGTCAAAAGTTCATGGCAGTGAGGCAGGTTTTTTTCTGCTTGCAGGGCTTTCACGTAATAAAGATATCTAGTCAAGGCCCCCACTCTACAGTTACCCAGCTTGTGCCATACTACAAATTCTGAGACTTTTTTATACTTAAGCCATTCAGTTGTGATTGTTCCACAAAGGATTAAGAACTGATATGTAGTTTTGTTACTCAAAACAATAAACAGACATTTGCAAAAGTGTTGTTGAATTAGTTTGTCTTCATACAGCTTCCATGCAAGTCTACAGGGGGCTCCAAAACTCTTTGCAGTGATCTGTTTTGGATTAAATTAGTGTAATGCAATTTACAGCAAAAACAATTTCTGAACATATCCATTTCTCTTCCTGTACTCAATCAGGAGTGAAGGAAGGGAAGAAAGGAGGAAGGAAGAAAAGGATAATATTGCATTCATTCATTCATTCATCATTTCTTCTTACAGTTTTAGACTTTAAGATTATTTCATCTGTTCTCATATGAATTATAATTAATAGCATTAATAAGGTGCTTAGCCTACATTGAAAGAAAATTGTTATTAGCCAGAGAATAACTCTCTAAGGCATGTGACATGCAGTGACATAACTATGAATGCTTTAATCATTGAATTTTGTTACACATCAGTATGCAAAAGCAGCAGACAGACATGTTCCCAAAGCTTATCCAGAGACTTCGTATTTTGTATTTTTGACAGGGACTGTATCATAGCATTCAGTACTGGTTTAAGAAGTCACAAACATGAAATATTCAAAGTACTTTATGTATGTGTCTTATAGGTTTTTCTCCTCCTAGCATGGACACTGCCTTATAACTGAATTATTGAATTATTAGGTAATTGATTCTCAATAAATAAACACATTAAAATGGAGACATGCCTTCTATTTAGAATACTCAGTCTGAGTGGACTTCTCCGTTTACTAGAAAGGCTGTTGCTTTTTCTCTTGCAAATGGCAGCTAAAGCCTTCTTCCTGATTCCAGCTGATCTCTCAAATCAGGAACAATATTTCATTTGAATTTCACAGTCCAATCTTGATATAACTTCTTCGTCACTGGTACCTGACAGTCCAAGCTTCTACTTCTAATCTCTTTTCTACTCTTTTTTTTTTTTTTTTTTCAGTCATCATTGGGGTTTTCCACAATATTTATCACTCAGCAGATAACACATTGTAAGTTTCTTTTAGAATTGAGTTGAAGTTGGTGTTTCTTTTGCTACCAGATGTCAAATATTTCTGATGTACTATAATGCAGTTTTCCATACACTCATTTTTAATTCCTATGCTTGTGTTGTCTTTAATTAGAAGGTTTTGCAGCATATTGTTATATCTGGGCTATTTTGTTTTTATTGCTTTTGCAAGTTACATTAATCTATGCATAAATACTAATTTCTGCCTAGTGAATAATAAAAGCCTCCCTTTGTGGAAAGTTTATAGTTTTCACTTTTTCAGCTTTCCAGACAATTTTGTTTGATTTTTCTACTGTAACATTTTCAGAGGCATTTCAAGAAAATACTGGTTACTGACATCAGCAGTACAGTGAATAAATCTACTTTGTCTGACATAGTTGATGCATTAAGATTGGAATTTTCAGTGGAGGTTAATGGAAATAAGTACTCCATTCAATTGAAAAAAAAAAAAGAAAAAAAAGAAAAAAGCTATATTATTCCTTCAGACTCCTTTGGAAATGTCAGCCATAACTTTTTTTTTTCATCAGTCTAATAATGGAGGAGAAAATAACAGAGAAATTAAAGATTTTCTACCTCCTGGAGCAAATATGCAATCTGTCAACAGAGGAGTCTTACAGGACATAAACAAAACCAAGTAACCAGACCCCCAACTGAAACAAAATTTGATGCTTATACAGTATTTTATGACAGATGAGGCTCTGTTTCTTGATAGATTAAGCTAGCTCTGCTGCCCCTGATGGTCCTGTGATGGATTGTAAAGGACAATACATGAGGAAACTCGTATATCTCCTGAGTTTGTTTGAAATTCCTGTTATTACCTCTAAATTTGTACCTCGGATATATCCCAAGCTTTTTAATAATATGCCTCTGTCCTACAGTTTGGTTTATTTGACACACCTCCTAAAAGCCTGTGGTCATTCTGGAAGAGAGCAGTGATTTTCAATCTGTTATTACCTCTGCATCATTAAATAGCCTGAAACAGCAGCACGACAGCTGCCTTGGTTTCCAACTTGCTGTTTAGACCTCAGAGCCACTCTCCTGAAGGAGGCAGCAAAATGTAATGGCAGCAGCAAATGACCAATTAGGCTGGGACAAGCTAAATATCATGGAACAGAAAAAGAAAGAGTAAAATCAAACACAGACAGTAAGACCAACTAATGCTCTGTAGTTAACAGTAGACTATTCTTCTTGAATAGAAGTGGACCTCACCTGAGTGACTTCACTAATTCGCAGAACTCACCAAAATAATTTGCAAATTACTTTTGCTAACAGTGTATATTGTAGTCACTTTATTTGAAAATATTGTTGTATCAATAACATGTAGTCACTTTTTGAGTTAGTATATTGTTTTATGAGGACAACCTGCAGAGGCCAGATGGCACCTAGAAGTTAATGGGGTTGGATTCAACTACTCTGCTTCAAATGTCCATAGTTAAGGTATCCATATCTCTGTGAAGTCCATACTATATAGACTAATTTCATAGTCAAAGAAGAGAGAAGGCATTTACAGGACACGGTAAATTTGGTCATAAAGTAGATATTACAAGAGGTCAGATTATTGTGCCTTGTTTTACCCCAAGTATAAAGGACAAGTATATCAGATATACCATAGACATCCAAACTGCAAAGTCTGCATTTGTTGGACGTGAAAGCAAGTCTTCCACGAATTCCCTCCATTGATGTTAGAAGCATATGTAACATACCTACACTCCAGTCCATTTCCTCCACTGCATCCCCATATAAACCATGCTTGCTCTTCCCTCTGAAATTTTTTGAAGCATATAGTGCAGTATGGACATGAAGATAAGACAGGAAAAGAAGAAATGGTGCATCAGTGTTCCTGGGAAAAAAGAAAACACAAAACAAACCCACAAACCCTTAGTATATTTTATAACAAAACTTCTATAAAGAAATCTTTCTATAATAGAGACACACACCCCCCCCCCAAAAAAAAAAAAAAAAAAAAAAAAAAAAAAAAAAAAAAAAAAGAAAAAATAAAAAAAGAAAAAAGAAAAAAAAGAAAATTAAAAAAGAGAANACACACACACACACACACACAGAGTAAAAATGCCATTCTTAACTGTATACTGAATTGAAAGCAAAAATAAATAACAAAATCACACTAATTATAATTTGCTATGTATATTGAGAGAGGACTTGTTTGAAGACAAGAACCTAGAAATTTCTGGCTACAAGCACCTCTCCTCATTTTACAAGTACATATTTAAAAGCCTGAATAAAACTGCTGTTCAAAAACATATGTTTGGAACTGCATATATAGGTGAAACACAATTTCCTTCCTTGCAAGGTGCTCTGGTTTTCAAGCCATAACTGTTAATTTTCTTCCTAGTAGCTGCTATAGTGCTGTGTTTTGGATTTAATATGAGAACAATGCTGATAACACACTGATGGTTTAGTTGTTGCTCAGTAGTGCTGAAAGAGTCAAGGACTTTTCAGCTTCCCATGCTCTGCCAGGGGCACAAGGAGCTGGGAGTGGGCACAGCCAGGACAGCTGACCCAGGCTGGCCACAGGGCTATTCCATACCATATGGTGTCATGCTCAGTACAGAAGCTGGGGGGAGTTGGCCACGGGCAGCCATTGCTGCTTGGGGACGGGCTGGGCATCGATCAGCGGGTGGGGAGGGGTTGCATCACTTGTTTTTGATTTTTTTTTTTTTTCCCCCTGGGTTTTGTTTCTCTCTCTCTCATTGTTCTACTTTTCATTACAATTTTTATTACTGTTACTATTACTATTAGTATTACTTTTATTATTGCTGTTGTTCTTATTTTATTTCAATTATTAAACTGTTCTTATCTCAACCCATGAGTTTTCTTACTTTTGCCCTTCTGAATCTCTCCCCATCCCCTCAGGGGGGCAGGGTGAGTGGGCCGTTGTGTGGTGCTTGGGTGCCGACAGGGGCTAAACCGCAACACAAGGTCATATGGAAGCTGATAAACTAGAGTTTTATGAGGACCAGGGTCAAACATACCATAATGTCGCTGACTACATTGAACCAAGTATACTAGCACTTTTCCTCCTTCTCTGTCCTGGTATATGACCAAATCTTCTCTTGTCGTTTAAGGCTCTATGTGTGTATGCACGTGATCAGTACATAACACTCCAAGTATGTTGTACCAAAGAATAAGTAATCTCAAAGTACATACTAATATAAAGAAATATTTTTCTTCTCACGGTACTGAACAGCCTCCATTGTCTTCAGTCGATTTCCTGAACCGATACAAAAGAAAGAGTGCAATAAATAGACTCTGTAAATTTTGCTGTTCATGTGATCTGTCAACACGATATTTATGATCAGTTCCAGCAGGCTGTGAAAGCACAGCTCAAGTAAGAACTTTTTCTCATGCATTATTTATGGAATGGTACTTAAAATTGTGCAGCACTCGCCAAATTTACTGCTATACACTCTAACAGCATTTGTAGTACATTATGCATATTGTAAATATCAGTTGAATCACAAAAGCACTACCCAGAAAACTTGTCTGTATCTCACCTTAAAGCACACAGATAATTACAGAGTATTTTCGGCTTTATTTACCATATTTTCCCTTGTCAATCTGTGGTGGATAATACCTGTGATTCACATCAACATCAAAGGGAGACTATATATTTCCTCATGCAGCTGATTCATCCACCATTTAAAGGGGAGAGGAATAATATACACATACGAACTGTTTCTTTAAAATGAAAAAAAAAAATAAATCTAACTTTTAGAACCTGAAAACAAAGTCTTTTAATAAAAAGGATTCATATGATGTCCATACTCTACTCTTAAAGAAAAATAACTAGATTTAATCTAGTACATTTATGATCCATTTTTCCTCTCTCCTTGGTCGGATCTGTTTTTGCACAAGTTGCATGGTTAAAGATTTCTTTTTTACTGGCATAGGCAGCAGTACATGAACACAAAATGGGAAAATTTTATCCAGATTACTCACTTGATACGTGTGTTTCTGACTGGGACTTTTTCTTCAAAAAATGTTTCTCTTTTTTTTTTAAAAAAGTGACAGAATAAATAGAACATTTTTTCATGTGGAAAAATGGAAACAAAACTATTTGTATTCCCTTTGTGCATATATCCTGTATTGTCTTAGTATTATAAAGTACATATTCAAAAAATAAAGACAATATTTTTCATAAAAGATACACTTTCCATGAAGTTATGTTTGTTGCTATTTGAGAGGTCATATATTTAAGAAACTTTCGTTATTGTAGCAACAAATAACACAGGAGACTTCTGAGTCAATTAAAAAGACTGAAAATGTCAGCACTTCAAGTAGAAAAAGATGTATATTTTTAAGTTTAATATTTCATATGTATATTAATGTAACACGGACCTTTCATTAAAGAACATTTCTGCAAGGCAGCTGATTTTTCTTTTACAACCTGCATTTTTTACTACATGGGATTATCTTTGACTTTTTCCTTAAACACAGTTCACTGAATTTAGAGTAATAGATAAATTCTAGGGTAAAACACCACAAAAATCTATTTTATACTGATAATAGTGCAGGCACAGTTCACTTTTCATGCCAACTGCCTTGTTCTAATGTCACAGAGATAGTATATATTTCTAAATGTACATCTGTATTACTAGAAGTATCAAAAGCCTCCACTTGAACTGTTATTTTCAAGAGATAACAACTCAGGTCTGCTTTTTTAAAAAAATTGAACTGACACAAAGATCTAACTTACATGAAGAGTCATCGAATCAATGATTGATATGGAAGGGCACTACATCATTCTCTTCTTTGCAACTTAAATTGACAGGTTCTGATTGACAGCTTGCTGCCAGGTGGAGAAGTCTCTCGCCTATTAATATCCTATAAAAGATCACAGGCAGCTATTTATCTCCTGCCAAAACTCTTTGAGAAGAATCATAACTGACTACTTTTACCATGACCTTGAAAATGGAATGACAATATCAGCTAGTAGGCAGGAGAACAATTTGACAATAACAGCTTAAGTCCTGAAACACTTCAGTAAACAGCTCCTTCAAAAATGTATTGCCACTATCTTTGACACAATTCTGTCCTGATTTCAGTTGGGATAGAGTTAATTTTCTTCCTAGTAGCTGACATAGTACTGTGCTTTGGATTTCAGATAAGAATAATGTTGATAACACACTGATGTTCTAGTTGTTGCTGAGCAGTGTTTACACTAAGTCAAAGACTTTTCAGCTTCACATACTGCCCTGCCAGCAAGGAGGCTGGAGGTGCACAAGAAGCTGGGAGGAGACACAGCCAGGACAGCTGACCCGAACTGGCCCAAGGGCTATTCCATACCACACGACATCATGCTGAACAAAAAAATTGGGGGGAGTTGAACAAGGGGGCAGGGCTGCTGCTTGGGAACTGGCTCGGCATTTGTTGGTGGGTGGTGAGCAATTGCCTTGTGCATCACTTGTTTTGTATATTCTTTTATCATAATGATTATTTTCCCTTCCTTTCCTGTCCTATTAAGTTGTCTTTATCTCAAGCCATGAGTTTTACCTTTTCTTCCGATTCTCTCCCCCATCCCACTGGGGAGAGGGAGAGCGAGCGAACGGCTGTGTGGTGTTTAGCTGCCTGCCAGGTTAAACCACAAGAAGTTCAAACATAGAGAACTGCAGTTTCAAAAGATCTGAGATTCACTTATTCAAATAAAGTAAAAATTTTTATCCTAACAAGAATCACAGAGCCTTTTCAATTTACAGAGTAACCAGAGAGATTACACATATCTGACATAAGACATCCTGTAATGAGTTCTTAACTGATCTTGAAAACATCTAAAAGCATCACGTTGCTGGTGAATCCGCTGCATATTGCATAGTACCAGATTCTTCTTTTTCAGTATGAGGAGTCTTTGCACTACTCAAGGATTCAGTTCAGGCTTGAGCTGTAAAACACAGCTTTAAAGTGGTTGAGAGAGCAAGTTACAACTAATCTGACTTTGTGCTTCACATATGGGTCCTTTAACTTTTTTCCTGCAATTTTGCTCTAAATACTTACTGCACTGAAAACTCCTTGCGTACTTTTGTTTGCATTTCTGTGCATTGATGTTAATCTAAGACTGGTGCAGCAGAGCAACAGGTGGGGCTTTGAAGTTGTTGGCCTGCAGTTGTCAAATCAAACTGAGATTTCAAGTATGATTCTGTACTGGAAACGAGATGGGAACATGACATGACAGGGTTCCATTTTTCTTTCTCACAGTACATTCTCAATTAACCTTTAACATGATGGACAGTACGATCTTTTTGAAGAACAGGGGTTTTTTTTGCTAGATGTGAAACTACCCTCTCATTCTGTCATAAAGTACATATTTTTAACCCACTAGACCGTTACACCCTCCATACCAGTGGAGGTACTATGAATCACAGCAGCTGACTAACAAAGCAGATATACTTGGCTTTGCCTGAGATGGGCAAATGCTGTGCTGTGTTAAAATTCGGTTAACAATTGTTTCTGTAATCCCCAAAGTCTTATAAATTACAGCTAATTCACCCATAAGACTGAAATAGCCTGCAAAGAACGATTTGAAATAGATATGGGGTAAAATATATTACCTCTTATAAGTACATATGATTTAATATGACTTATTGAATGAGAACATGTGTGCTGGCTTTGGCTGGGATAGAGTTAATTTTCTTCATCGTAGCTGGTATGTATTGGCTTTGTGCTGAAAATAGTGTTGATAATATAGAGATGTTTTTGATACTGCTGTGCTTACACAGAGCCAAGGCCTCTCACCCCTCCCCATCAGGGAGCAGCTGGGGGTGCACAAGAAGCTGGGAGGGGACATGGCCAGGACAGCTGACCCCAGCTGACCAAAGGGATATTCCATACCATATGGCATCATGCTCAGCATATAAAGCTGGGGGGAGAAGGAGGAAGTGGGGGATGTTTGGAGTTATGGCATTTGTCTTCCCAAGTAACTGTTACGCGTGATGGAGCCCTGCTTTCCTGGGGATGGATGAACACCTGCCTGCCAATGGGAAGCAGTGATTGAATTCCTTGTTTTGCTTTGCTTGCATGCACAGATTTTGCTTTTGTCCCAGTTTTGGCTGGGCTAGAGTTAATTCTCATCCTAGTAGCTGGCATGGTGCTGTGGTTTGGATTTAATGTAAGAATAACGCCAAATAACACGCTGATGTTTTAGT
>VZTL01024659.1:0-14435 GCA_013400535.1 Scopus umbretta | reverse complement strand
CCCTTTCTTGCTATGTACCCACACAGGAAAGCAAGCTATATTTTCTGTAGCTTTCACTCTTCTCTCCCCCCAAACACAAAATTTTTGGTAAATTAATTCCTGAGAAGTCCTTGGGATAAACATGCATGGAAAAAGAAATCTCTACTGCAATATATTAGTAAGCTCCTATAATTTTTGCATTAACTTCTTTCAGTGTCTGAAACGCATTCGCCAACGCATTTGTTGCAGGGTGAGAGTTAACCAATGACATATTCAAATATATATTGTTAAAGAAATGTCCCAGAAAGAAATGGCAGACCATTTCTGCAAATGAACTTCTCAGACTACCTCAAGCAGCATTGTGGTATTAGGAAATACTTCAATTATTTTCACAGTATAGCTGACCATAAGCCATCAAAGGTGCGCATCAACCACAACTGCATCTATATGCTTTCTTTTTCCTACCCTGAAGGATTTCTCTTTTTAAGCTCATCTTTTACCAGGTACTTGCCTGTACTAGCTGCAGCTTCATGCATTTCTTTCAGATTGCCATTCAATCTGGCAAGCAATGTGCTGATTTCCAGCTCAGATTAAATTTACAGCAAACCTTTGGGTTGCAATTACCTCTAATAGATGTTACATGACAATCATTGTGAGGATCTGTTCTTTCCTAGCCATGTCATTTTGGAAGATCGCTTTCTTTTATCTTGATTTTATCTGAGTTATCTTCTTTTGTATCTCCCTTTCTCAGAATCTGTCATCATTTCAACTTATTAGTCAATCAGCACTTTTTTAATGCTATGTATTTATTAATACCAGATGTGTTTGTTCTATACTCAGCACAGTTTTATTAAATGGTTATGACCCCTCATCCTTTTCTGTATAACCTACTTTATTTCCAAGGTGTGTTACTGCATATACCTCCTGTAGCTTCTGCAGGAACTGATGGCTCTCTCTGACCATCTCCATGAATGCTGTCTTGGCAAGCTCAGGAATCTCTTCCTATTTTTTGTAGCAGAAGAGAAACATTCAAGTGATGTCCCTCATCTGAGAAATATGGCTCCGTTCATTTTGCTTAGATCTTGTTCAGCTTAAACCTTTATAACTGTAGGAAGTTGTAGCAAATACTACTACTAACTAGAATGAGCTTATCAGCAGACAAATTCCTTTCTCTTCCTCAATAAAAACAATTACCAGCCGCAGGTATTTCTTGATACAGGGTCTACTTACTTTGTAGTAACAGAGAATAAAACTGACTATAGCAGAAACATTTTCAAAAAGCTTTCATATGCGAAGGAGTGTTTCTGTCCCAGGCCTTGGGTCTCCCTGTCATCCGCACATCCATCTGCCTCCGCTGCCTTGAGACTATTACTGCATGTCATTAGCATGTGCCCTGACTCAGGGTTTGAGTATCTGGTGTGAGACTGGCAGAGCTGCAGAGGTTCTGGCTCTCTAGAAGTTTGATTATGGATTTTCACCCCCAGAACTATACTTATACACTGGGATTTTGTAAGTTCTGTATATTGTAAAAAAACCCAAACAACAAACCCAACAACAACAAAAAACCCAAACTGTGCAGGCATTTTTTTCCTTTTATAAAGCAGTAAGATGTACACTTTTCTTTAAATGCTCATAAGTTAAAAATAATCAACAAACAATATATAGGTTTCTTATCTCTGTCTCTGCATTTCTGAGCACCTCTTGTACTCTTCTGCCACTTTATCCAGGTGCACTGACCCATCCCAGGGTTCCATAAACAGACTGCTGTTTCAAAGACACTTATTCCATCTTGCTTTCTCTAACTGGAAACAAAATCAGTCTGCATGTAAAGAAGAACATCTGCACTTCACATATGGAAGAAATAATACCTGTCTTTTTATGTCTAGTTTTGACTTTTCATTGTCACTGAGGTGTAGAAAATGGTATATGAGCTATACCTTGGGTCTAGTGCATGCTTATTCTAACTCAGGATTTGGATATTCAATTTTTCCAGAGTTAGTGAGTTACATAATGTTTAATTCAAAGTTACATATGTTCCAATAATTCAGAAAAATCCTTCAGGAAGAAGAATGTGGTTTTGAATTGTTTCAATCATGGAAAATCCTGTCCTGAAAGGAAGGTTTGGATTACCTGGAAATACGTCTTGGAGCAGAAAACTGTATCTCCATCCTTAGGAAGATAAAGAATTATCTGTTCTGTCCACCACAGAGCAGACATTACCTTCAAACTGAACTAATGCAATTAAAATGGCTACACTTTTAATTGATACTTATGTCATAATAATTACGCATAACAGGGCCACAAAAGTTAATAAATACATTTTAATAGCCCACAGAAATTTGTCATCATGCATCTGACAGTAGCTAACAGATGTGTCAAGAAATTTCCTTCTGTGTAAAGAGCTTTGCAGTGAAGAGCTGCCGAGTATGTCATTGCACCATTAATTGCTTTTCTTTCTCTCATTTTGAAAAACCCTACGGGTGTAGAAACTACTGCCTAATGAATTGCAGGTACAACAGGTTGAGGGACTTTCAGATGTTAAGCTGAAGTGCTAGGGAGGAAATAGCTTATCTGTACTGATGTTATCTTGGGAAAAATAATGCCAAAATTGCACATACTGTGCCTTCAGCCTCTGTCTAGTACAACAGAAAAATCATCCTCCCCATCAGACAGTAGGAGCAGGTGTGATTCATGTGCTGAGTGTAGACCCTTACCTCTACACAACCAGTTGAGTTGGTCGTAGAAATTACAGGGGAGTTTTACCCCAGAAGCAAACTGAACAAATTAAGACAGATCTTTTCAGGGGACAGCTACAATTTAGCAGACAGATTTCCTCAGGAAAATGTTTACATTTAAGCAGAGGTCTGCAGAACTCACTGGGGCTCTGCTCACTTCCAAATATTGAGTTGTATCACTGGGTAAAAAACTGCTCAGAGACTCACCACAGATTATTTCAGTGCCAGTCTGCCATAAACTCAGAGGACATCCAACATTGTGAATTTTGTCACCTTTGATGAAGCAAAACATAAAGCATGGAGCAATACCATATTTTTCTAATTTCAGCAAACAACCATGGGAACATCAAGCAAGCATGGCTGGTATGTTTTGCTATTATGCTTGATGTAGTCCTTTAATACTCCTTACCAGTGAGATTCCTTGTTGAAGTCAACTAAAAAAGTTGGCAGCAACACTTTGTTTCAGCAAAGTAAAACCCCTGAATTTTAATTTCAAATTAAAATCAAAGTTTTAAAGCAACAGAGTTTCTAGTGAGGGCCAGAATAGACTAGAATTGAGTTCTCATCTAAACCCCTTCCCCACTCTAAGTGGAATTTGGGGCTACCAGCACATTTTCCAAAATGTTTCATTTTGATAGACTTTTATTTTCCAGAAGCTGCATATTCTGTATTTTTTACAGAAAATTCTCAGTCTCACCAGGTCTCAGTACTAAGGTTGCCTAATTTATCTGTATTCTACTTCTTAGGCAAAAGGAGTATTACAAATTGAAGTCACAAGCATCAAAAGGCTATAAGGTTGAAAGAAAGAGACAGCTGAAGACTGAAAGCAGACAACAGTCACCTTTGAAGCTGCAAATATCATGATCAATTCATAATATATATTGCAAAGAGGTGAAAATACTCAGCATATGTAATACCTGAGTTTTGACTTGGGATTTGTATTAAGTCAGTCTGAAGCAATAAAAGAAATTAAGACATGTATAGATCTTTTGAAAAGCTGCTGAGCTGGCAGTAGCATTTCAGATTTCATTGTATTGAATAAAATAAAATAATTGGAACAGCCACATCACTCACCTCAGCACATTTTGGACACTGTAGGCATATAAACAGTAACAGTACTGCTTGTTAGCTTGCAGTTCCTAACCCCAGCTGCTTATGGTTTCCCTGTGAGTATCTGCCATAAAGTCTGTGGAATTTCTTCTGTATGTAGTGTTATGTTAGTTTAAATATGTGAGGGCTTGGGATGTACCAATATATCAAAAGACAACATCTTAAAGCAACATCTTACCCCTTTTCCTTGCAAAATTTAGAAGTAAATGGGACTACCAAAAAAAAAAAAAAAAAACCACCAAAAAAACCAAACCCAAACCAAGTAGTAATCTTTCCAAAATAAAATATGTTATTATCTGCAACATCAGAGATTTGGTGTGAAGTTTTTGTTTGGTTTTTGGAGGGTTTAGGGTTTTTTTGGTAGACTGCTATTCAGGACACACAAAAAAACACCACATGGGATCTATGGTCCAAAAGTAGGAATTAAAGGCTAAAAGTTCTGAATCCAACATTTTTTTTGGTGAGAGAGTAGAGATTTAGTTCAGTCTCTGCTTCCCTCTTTTCACTGTATTTTTTAATGCAATTAACTTCTCCTAGCCATTTCAGTCATGTCTAATTTTTCACCTGTCGATTATGATCTTACTTTAACACTGTTACCTTTAATTAAACTTTTTAGTTTTCATGGTTGAGATCCTTGATCAATTACTCTACATCATGTCTTATCCATGAATGAAATATAGTCCATAAATATGTCCTGGCTTATTTATCTTTAGAAAGTTGAAGAGGTACTTTGGAAGTACTGAAGAAATACTCTGTTTAGCAATCTTCCTTATGATATTTCATATTTTCTGAATATTTTAAAAATACTCTATATTGCTAAATAGCAGGTACATACAGAATGAACTTTTTTTTGGTGAGTGAATTATCTTCATATGTTTTCCCACTCACAGGTAACTGCATGTAAGTCCAAAGAACATTTCTAGGATTATTTTTGTGAGAGGGCATTTAAAGGAAGGGAGAAGAGAACATTATGGCTGTTGTTTAAGAAAACCCTGTTATTCCCAATGCAAAATAAGGCTCCTGCTTTGTTTGCTCCCAGTGCAAGACAACACATAACACATCTGTGTACCATAACATTTTTAGGCTTGAGAATAGACTACTAATTTTAAAAGAAAGCTTATTTTCACTCACTGACATACATTGATATGGGTAGTCTTACTAGCAATATATTTCTCTCAATTTAGTGGTCTCACCATGCAAGATGGGGCTTGACGTTGAAGTCTAGTTTCACTCACCAGCTAATGAAGCATTGTCTCTAGTGCAACTTACCCTAACGTATCTATTTGTATATGCAAATGGCCCTTATAGTCTTTGAGAATATGGCCTTCAAAGTGACACTCCAGTAATTGGTAGTCAGCATTGTTTCACTGCAATCAGAAATGGCGTTGCAAGTACAGGATCACAATTTTGAGGTGAGAAGGAGCAGGTAGTGGACCTTAACTTGCAATACTCTACAAAAAAGAGTGAGGAAAGAGAAATATAGAAAGGAGTAGAAACCTAGTGAGAATGTAGAAAGAACTGGCTCTGAAGGCAATGCTTTTCAAAGTTATCTGGGATGCACCGGTCCATTTTTAATGTGTACCTTATCATGCCAAGCCAGGCTGTGGAAGGAACAGACCACAAAGAGCTTTAGAGGGATTATTTTCCCTTGTCTTACTCCACTGCTTTTCTCTAGGCCTTTCTAGTTGTTTTTTTCAGGAGATACTGCATATGAGATGAGCATTTTTTCACTCAGAAAGGTAGCATCCCACAGACTAACAGCCCCAGAAATTTCAACCTCCCTGTGAAAATACAGCAGGAATTAGCATGTTGGGGAGCGAGAAAGGCTGGCAAACACTGGGTGGGCTTCCAAGCCTGCGGCAGCTCTGCCAGCACACCTCGGCGCTTCCCTGAATAAACCTTTTCAATCATGCTGTGACGAACTGCAGCAAACTATTGGCAATGCCAATGTGGATGCAAGCGTAGGGGCTGGCACAAAAACCCCAGGCTTATTCATCTGTGGCCTAATTAGTGTTTGCACCTGTATCACCTACTGAAGAGACTTCTGTGGCATATTCTTATTCCTGTGCTGTGAACAGCCACAATTGCAGCCCTCTCAATTACAGGTGAGAGAAAGAGTAACAAAAAAGTAAACCCTCAAACTTGGCCATTTTTCAGAATTCAGCTGGCAGCAAACACAGCAGGTGCTTGTATCTCATAAATTTCAGTTAATTTGAACACACAGCTTCACTTTCAAATATGTATCGTTCAGATAGAAAAGGTGTGTTCTGTACATCCACATCACCAAGCTCTTGGTCAGGCAAAAATAATTCCAGATAAAATTAAGTCTTTTGCAGCTTCTGGGGACACAGCACATCACTAAAGCCGACCACTCTGCCTGTAAAAATGTATTAATATGCGTTGCATAAAACTCAGCCTCTACATATAATCTGCTTGAAAATGGAAGCAGTTCAACCCATTTAAGAGGTGGCTTTCCAGTCAGCACTTACTGTGATACTGCTATAGTACTTGTTAATAAGCAATTGTTAATCTCTCGCATCAGCAATAGCTCATCTTGTACTGTTCAGTAATGGGAGTCTGATCCCAGTGATGGATTTTGATCAAGGTTTGTAGGAGTTTAAGCTGCATTTAATTATCACCAGAGGGTTTTTTTTTAAATACAACTCTTTATAATGCTCATTGGATAAACCACTCACTCTGCCTGTGGAGTTATCATTTTCCTACAGAACTTTTTCCTCCATTGTCTTCTGGGAATAATTTTTATCCCAAGACCACTGAATTTTCTCTGGCTTTGAAGTATAGCTTAGCATAAAACCAAAATGAGAATCGTATTTCACTCCTATAAAAGTTAGTTCATCGGAAGGCAGTGGGAGAACTGTAAGAATCCAAATTGCATAAACCCATTCTTCACTTTATTAGGGATGTGCTATTCTTCTACCACCGAGACATCAAAAATCATGACCGCTATCTGTCAGCATCCTGAAATATGCATGTAGTGTGAAATAACTATAAATGCTTTTAAGGTGTCTTATTTTGTATGTTGTCACAAACATCACTGTGCTGACAAATCTAGAAAAATTCATAGATAAAAATGCAAACAAATATCACACAATTCAAAACAAAATCTTATGCCCAGGTACACTGCACAATGACAGTTTGGAGCCAGCATCTGAATCCTCACTTATCATGACTCACAAATCCATTTTTCTCTCTTTTTATGGATTGTAAGGCCATAAGCAGCTGCAGAGATAGCCCAGTCTCACTTGCCACAGAATACAAAGCTCTTCACTTCCAAAAGCAAACTAATGATCACTGACAAGGCATTTCAGGGCATTTTTCTTTTCCTCAGTTCTGCTTTTCAGGCTTTTATAATTCCAGATTCCTCCAAGATCACCAAAATTAGACTTTCCAGAGCTTGCAGCTGGGACCAAAGCCTTCCAGAGAAGTTTGTTTGCAAACCATCTAATCTCTTTATCAAAAATACTAGTCTACACATGCATTTCCAAATATGAATCATCTTATTCTAGGTTTTCTTATTAATAAAATAAAAGGTATAATCTGGTTCCTTTCAAAACAAGATGTTGAAAAATTATTCATTTTTTAGACCCACCTAGAGAGGGCAAATTCAACCATCTCCTTGGACATCCTATTCTGGCAGAATTCAGCACTTGGCAATTTCCAGTATGTTTCCTTGGAGGTATTGACACAAGAATCTGGGACTGCAATTTTACCCCTTTGAGAAGAAAATTGAGGGAAGTTCCTGCCCCACTCCAATCCTACAAAATGCAGAGTTACGCCTCAAAGATTTTTCTTCCTATATTATCACCAAGACTTCTTCCCAGTGCCCAAGACATTTCTTTTCCTACCTCACATATTTTATCTTCATGTGAATGAGTCTGCATTATGGCCAATACCCACATGCAAAAGCATTAAGAAGTCTTCCCCCAAATTATACTTATTGCTTAAAATAATTTGTTTTCTATATATATACATAAACGCAAGCAGAATGCTTCTCTTTAAAAAAAAAACCAAAACAAAAACCAAACAAAAAACTAAGGTGGATTTTATTGTCAAACTTCTATCCGGCACCAAAATGGACAGAAATGTCCTTGTTATGAAAATCAAATTAGCCATGAACTTTGCATTTTGGTAAGATGGGTTGCTGGCCTGACCAGAAAAGGCAGCATCAGGAACCTCATGAGGAAATGTTTTTCAAATTTAGTTTTTTCAAACAAAAGAAGCTTTGTGATAACACAGGTAAGAGTGCAAATTTCCGAGTCCTCATTAAAACCAACAATTATTACAATCACCATTTTTCTAAATTCATAAAGGAGAAAAAAAAAATCTGAAGACCTTTAAGTCAAATTGTTTTCAAGGCATGTACTGGCATCCGTTAATTCCTTACAGCTCCCTTTAGAGAAACTGTTTAAGTGCTATTTGGTACTTCTGACTGTGTAAACATTTCTCTCATGATGACAGTTACCTACAATTATCCTTAATCATGCTTTTTTGCTTTGTCAAGGTACAAATAATGTTCATTACTTACGTTTTCCAAGCCCTGCAGTTTAATGCACATCCTCATTTATATGGTTGTAAACATATTTGTGAACTGCAGCTTTCTTTCCCACAGTTAATAGGCTGTATAATGCAAAAATATAAAGGTCACTATGACCTACAAAAACTCTTCAGTTTAATTTAAAAGCTTTCTCTACAGTCAGAGGGAAAATGCTGTAGCACCTTAAGATCCTAAATCTTAAGATTCACATAAAACACAATAAAAGCAAGACCCTCATGGGATAAAAACACATGTACAAACCCAGAAAATAATGGAAAGAATATGACTCTATATTTGAAATTTTGATTTTAAAACAGGGGTTTGATCCTGGGGAGAGCTGAGCTAGTGTATTTTTCCTGGTTTTATTTTCTTGTAGTGTTGACTGAACAACTGGAACAAACGTGTAACAGCAGAAAGCATAACAGCTTTATGTAAATGCTTTGTAGCTGAATGTCTGGGGAAACAGCAATGGCATTTTCTGTCCTGCTTTTTTTAAGAAGAAAAAAAAAAATACAGCGTATACTTTTTTTTTCCCCCACTGCTCAGTTTGCAAACAAAAATTATGAAGAAAATAATGAAGGTAATAAAGCACAAATTCAGACTCAGAGGGAAAACACATTTTGTTTCAGTCAGCATTTTCAAGGACAAGACAACAATGTTTATACTTTTGCAGCAGTTGGATTTATATGGTGACCAGGTTGCCACACCAAAATTGCAACAGAGCCGGAGACTTACTTGTCACTCACTCTGTTCTTCTGGCACTAAGTGAAATTCTCTCCTGCCTTCTTGGTTTTGTGTTGTGGGACATAACTGACGTGGCTTTAAGGAAAACAAAAGAAAAAAAAAAATTGAAAACTGCATGCTAAGGAGTTTGCTGGAGGTGTTTATTTCTATTTACCTGGCAGAGAAGGGGGAGGATGTGCTTGTTTTCTGTCTGTCTGATTGTCCCTTCAGGAAGATGACACTAATGAAATGGTATCAAGACTCCGCAGTACTGAAAGTTTCCTTTCTGCTTTTGTGTAAGCATTTCAGAATTCAAATCCTGAAAGCAAGAAACGCAATATCAATAATCCCCTTTCCTTTCCCCTTCTCCTAAGATAGAAGCAGATCAGATCGGCAGAGCTTTCACAGCACTGATTAGCCTTCAGAAGTCTCTTATACTGCCTCTGCAGCTCTCCGAAAGGTATCTGTGAACCATCTGTTTTCCCCTCTTATATTTTGTTTATTTTTAGGATTTGTTCTTTCTTCTATTCCTGTTAACAGCACTGCTTCATTATGCTAAGCAGTTTGATTACTTACCTCAAGCAGTAAAAACTGTAATGCGCTCCAAGTTACTGTGAGGTCATTAAAAAATAGACATGGGGTTTCGGCTGCTTTCTTCTCTCTACACATTGTTTACCAGCCCAGAAGCTGTGCTACCAGGGACCCAAAGAAATCCAGCTTCATGTTTCTTTGGAATCACTCTGTGTAGGGCACTTGTCTGAAACAATAAGCATAATAACGTGACGGTCTTGCACTCTTGCTATCTCTAACTCAAGGAACAGGCTGCTGTGTCCCCCTTCCTTGGGATACAACTTGAAGGAGGTTTTAGGCTGGTCAAATTTGTACCATCAGCTGAAAAGCTTCTAGATAGCCTATGGAAATTAAGAACAGAAAGTTAGGTTGAATTTCTTCCTTCTCTCAGGTCCCACACTTCATATTTCACCTACCTAACTTGAAGATTGCGAAGGCTGTCAAACAGAGCATCCCAAGATCAATAGCCTCTACGGAAATCTTCAGCTGTGTCATATAAACTCTCTCAAACAACTCTAATCTTTCCTAAGTGTGAATAAAGACCACTGTTAGAAAATTTTTGCTACTTTATATTGTCAGGTAAGTTACTGTTTCTGCTGAATACATGGAAAATACCTTAGCATCCTTGCTATATCACAATCTGGCAACTCTAAAGGAAAGTTGATTTTTCCAGTGAAATCTGTTCCTTGCATCTTGGTCATCACTATGTGTCTGTCCCCTAAAAAAAGACCAGTCTGTTTTGGCAGTTATTCCCTTTCATGAAGGGACATTTTTGGCATATGCACCAAAAATTTCACATGACCTGATGCACTATAGATATATATAACCCTGTTACCTAAACAAAGAACAACTTTTCAGTCATATCCTGCTGCTTCTAGGGCTGTTTATATCACGGCATTAACAACTGCAGGGGTTTCACACAAAGGCAAGTGAAGCCTTGGCAAGGACACCAGTACTTACACCAGCACAATGGAAGTCAATTACCACTGTACTGTCATGCCCCACCATGCCCTTCACTCCCTGATGAGGCAAGTAGTATTTTGATTTTTTTCCTTTTACCCTTCCAATTCATAAACAAAATTAATAAATACAAGTTTTACAGAAATTAAACCCCATGAATCTTACTCCAAGCAATGCTTCAATCATGAGAAAAGAAACACAGATAAGACCATGAGCATTTCAACATCCTACAGAGCCAATCTTAAAAGGATTTTTATACCACACCAGCAAAGAGAATTATGAAATTTTTAAATAAATGTGTCTTGTGTTAGTGTTTAGGAGTGCCAGGGTGTGACAGTGTCACAACTTCACCACGACTCCAGAAGAAATGTATAGTTTCTGTTTCAAAAGGCTTAAGATGAAAAAATAAGACAATGGACAGTAAGTGAATATAATCAGATAGGGAACAGGAACAAAAGAATAACATATTTTAATCAGAATTGCACACTGTTAATGCAAGAAATCTTTTCAGGGTCTCTGATAAATAAACGCATTTGCACCTTGAAAGTTTCAACATAATTCTACATAAAAAAGAAAGCTTTGTTTTTCTCCTTCCTGCTCTCTAAAAGCCATCTGCAATCAGTTACTAAATATAACCCTAAGAAAAGCAACTAGACCCCATGTGGATTTACGGAGGTGTATAGAAAAGGTAACAGTTGTGAACCTGTGACTATTTACCTCCAATCAAAACTTTCTGGTTGGATTCCAGGCAATGGATTTAGCACCACTGAAGGCTGTTAGCCTGTCTTGAAAACACATTGTAATTTGTCTTTGTTCCCTTGCATAATGATATAATTTTAGTGAAAAAGATCTCTAAATGGGGAAATGGGCTAAGCATAATTCTAATAACGGGTGTTAAGATTTGTACAATCCAGAGTGGCATAACATAAAAATGCAAATAGAAAAAAAGGAAAAAAGATGCAGTGTTTTCTCTAATGCAACTCAGTGCTCACATTTGTAGACAGATATACTACAGTGAATGTACCATGTCAATTTTATAGCACCTGATGCAGCAGCACCCGACTACTAATAGAATTAAAATACTCTCTCCATTTCAAAAAAGACGGCACAAGGAGCGTAAGTTTTTGCCAAAACAATGAAAAATTACTGACCCATTGTAATACAGCTGGTGTCTCCAGAGCCACTGAACCCTGAAAGTATCCTTCTGAAGTATAGCATCCCAAAGACATTGCCAAGGAGCTCCACACACATTAATGCATGTGCAATGAGGCCACAGTATTTTTGGATATCAAATAACTTTTTATTTTCCATGAATTGAATGGTAACTTTTCATACATCAATTTCAGACCTGCCAAAAGCATTTTGCATGAAAAATTAAAAAGAACACATGAGTTTAAAAAGGAGACATACCATTTATTTTTGATGACGTCTGTGAAGGCTGAAATCTTGTAGTTTTCTCCATTAATAACAATTTCTTCTAGTACACTGTCAATACATGATTGAAAAAAAAAAAGAAAAATATTGTAAAGGTCTTAGTCCCTGTGCAGAAGATGCTGAGCACTTCTAAAATCAAACCACTCATTTCAGTAACTAATGCACAGATTTATACATCTAATGCTGCATAACTTTGATGGTAAACGCTGGACTTCCCTTTATATGAAACTCTAAATATATTACAAAGCTATTGAAAAAGTTCTCACAATTGCAGGAATCATCTAGAAAGTGGGATTGAAGTTTATCAGGCATTGATCTAATGCACCTAATTTTGAAAATATATTCACAGGAGGGAAACCTGTCCTGTATTTATCTCTCCTTCGTTTTCTCCCTCCTCTCTCATCAGAATTTAAATCCCATTCAGGACACTACTTTAAACCTGGAATTTATACATAACAGTATATGGTAATATCATTCACTGCTACACTTGATGAAAATTAAAGCTGAATGCAATTTTTCACTGAAGTATTCAGATTCAGATCTGCTGCATTTTTGAATTTGTGTGGCATTTAACTCAATTGACTGAATATGAAGAACAAACTATACTCCCTTTAAGGTGCAGAACTTTCAGCACTTCAGTATTTTTATGATGAGACTTCAAGTAAGGAATTAATTTAAGAAAGAACAATTTTGTTTGAAATATCCAAACAGACTATAACATTATTTTGAAGTTAAGCAAAATATTTCCTTCAACTAGTAAATTTTTAGAAAAAAATGCTAATGAAAGCTAATTTTCAGAACGGTTCTATGTGGTAAATTCAAAACTCATTTCCCCCTGAAACCAAGAACAAAATAATTCCTCTACTCCTAATTGAATTCTTATTTTTTTGGAAGCTAAAGCTATTTTTTTTGGATATTGCTAAAAATGCAATATCCATATAAGCTTTGTTGACCTCTCCTTTCCTAGATGATGGTGCTCCTTCCATTCCTCTAGGAAAGCGGAAGAGAAATGGTTGTCCACAGCTAGTCATTGAGTATAACATTAAAAAAGGATGGAAAGTCCCGATCTGGTGGCAGATCCCAGCTAGCTGTACTTACTACACAAGGTCATTTGAGCATGCTTCTAAGCAAAAATAAAGAAAGAAAATAAATAAATCAATCTTTAGTTTAAACATCAGCAAGATCCTGTTGAAATCCCAGCACACTTACTGTAGAGAAACACTAAACAGCTAAGTATTCATTCATAGGTCCCTTTAAGCCTTCAAAAATCCATAAATTAACTTCAGTTTTCCCTGCTACCACCAAAAATTCTATAGAAATATACCCTGGAATTTCCTTTACATTACCAGGTTGTTTTATCTTGGAAGTTCAACTTTGAGAAATAATATTCTACATGACAGTGTGGCAGATGGGGCATCGCTTGTGGATCTGTCATCTTTTCATTCAGGTCTCTATTGCCTTCATTATGACAGAGAATTAAAATCAAATCTGAAACCTGCCATAATAATTTTTTAAAAATCTTTTCAGATGGGACTTTCTTCCAAAAGATTAAAAAGCAAGAGAAATGTCCAGTGAACTCACACCATATGTTTGTTAAAAAATGCATTCCTGGGACAATACCCTTAAATACTTGCTTAACCCAGCAAAATGAAGAAAAGCAACAACAATCTACTTTGCAGGTGACAGACGGTGCCATGGGCTATTACATTTTGTAACTCTGCCAAATGATTTAATGCAGCTTCATTAAGCTATGGGCATGTGTAATTATAAACTTTTCAGGTAAAATCTAAATTCAGAATCAGGAAATCTTGAAATCGTGCACAACTGGAAGAGGTTAACTAATCCCACTAAGTATTTCTTATCTTGTGAGTCCTGAGAATTAGTTAATCTCTGCACAAAGTGGTATTTTTTTGAATGTTTACAACACCAATAAGAACTCTGAAAAGCACTCCTCCAAGGGACCATCGTGAAGTAAATTGAGTTGGCCAAAAAATAATGTTTCATATTGCCTTTATAATGTGATTATTTTTTTGTATTTCCTCTCCACCTCCTATATCGATGCAGATGCTGTGAACGAAAGCCAACAAGACTGGCTGGACTCAGCGGTCCCTGAGCATCTTTAACAAGGCTGTCATGTAATGTACCTTCCACTTCAAGCTTTACCGTTGCATGTCTCCCTGTTGCATGGGACTACTTGAGGAGGAAGATGTGCCTATGTGAACGGAGAGAAAAACATCAGGTCCCATGCTCTCAGCACACTATCAGAAATCATCATATTACTATAGCTCCTCTCCTACTGACATCAGTAGCAGTTTTCACTCAACTTTTGGAGATGCATGTTTTAGAGGGGCCTGTTGTGATAGGACAAG
>VZTL01024657.1:80075-92823 GCA_013400535.1 Scopus umbretta | reverse complement strand
AAAAAAAGAAAAAAAAAAAAATCAAACCCCCAAAACACTTCCCGGAGCTGGCGAGCGATAAGTGTCTTTGGAGCCTGTATCGAGGCGAGGGGTAACCCGGGGTTCCCCCGCTCTCCGGCATCACCCTGCTTCAGCATCCCCACTCGCCTCGGTGCGGAAGGGGGTCCGCGACTCCGCAGTGCCTTGCGGAGGGAGAGCAGGAAGGTGTTGCATCAGTCTCGAAATCTCTGAAATCTCTCTCGAAGCAGGCGGAGGCGAGAGGTGGGGAGGGCATCCCCGGCGGGGCCGGGTGCGGGGGCGTGCTGGGGNCGCGTCCCATCCCCCCCGCTTGCACATGCAGAACTGCCTCTTGCCCCTTGGAAAGGAGGTTCCTAACCACTTCGCTTAATCTTCTTCCCTACCTTAAGAGGAGGCAGTGAGCACAGGCCGGGTAGGATCAGCCACGTAAATTCCGTTTTTAGTAATTTCGGGGATCTTTGCGAGAAAACAACACTGCCCTGCGAGGGGAGGGGGGCAGGAAAAACCTGCAGCATTTGCAGAGGAAGGTAGGCTGCAAGTCTTTGGTGCCGTCAGGGTTTGTTTTTGTTTTCTAGCCCGACTTCCTGAGGAAACAAGGCATATTCGCTGGGGGGGCCGGGGGGGGTTGCAGCGGGAGCCCCCCCAGCGGGGCACGTCCAGCGCCCGCGCCGCAGGGCTGCGGGTAGGAGGGGGCGGGGAGAGGGGGGGTTACGGCCGGGGGCGAAGCCGTGGGGAGGCAGGTGCGCGCGCTGCTGGCGGGAGCGGTTGTCCGCACGCGGGCTGCGTGCTTAAACGCTGTTTACGCCTTGATTTAAATACATACATAGAGCGTATACCTGGTGTGCGCGTGGGCATACGTACGTACGATCCCAAATTTCTGTTGTTTTTTTTGAATGGCAGTTGGTTTCTTAACTGCCCTCTTTGCATCTCTACCACATTTAACTGTTTTTTTTGGGTTTTTTTTTTGTTTTGTTTTTTGGGTTTTTTTTCCCTCCCCAGCATTTGTAAAAACAAAGCTGGGCAGACTGTTTTGTACAAAGGAATGTTTCTGACCACAGCCAGACATCAGCTATGTCAGGGCATGAAATGCTGCATTTCTGTAGGCTCTTGTGCCATTACATTGTTTAATCTTCAAAGCATTAAACTTTTGAGTTACTGAGACATTGCAAAGCTAAAAATAATAAAAATTCAAATGACTTGCTGGTGAAAGTATCTTGAGTTCAGTAGTAAAAGGATATTAAAATGTTAATTCACTAAGCGCTTTCCCACCAGTTGTTTTATTGGCTGGAGCTCCATTTGTGTGGAGAAGAATTAGTTTTCTGCTGCACGCAGGTGCATATAAATTTTTAAATAACGGCTTCTGAAACCCTCCCAACTTATATTAAAAATATTTATACAGGTTAGCTGACGAGGTATGCAGCATGTTTGAGGAAGCTCCCTGGCGGGAGAAGATTAGCTGTGATACTGAAGCTGCAGCAGTATAGCAGTGTAGCCAGAACGACCCGTCCTGTACAACACGTCGATCTTTCTGATCGTGAGTTAAATACCTTGGCCCTGGCTGCAGCTTCTCCCACCGGACCCCGTGTTAGCTCCCGGCGCTGCTGGAGCCCCCGGAGGGGCAGGGGTGGGAGCTGCTCCGTCCGTCCCTCCGAGAGCTGGCGTGAGGCTGGCTGTGCCGAGGTCGAGCGTCGCCGGAGCCCGTGGCTCAGTCAGCTCTGCCCGTGCCAGCTGGAGCCCGCAGGCAGCCGCGTCCTCCCCAGGCACCGCGGGAGGCACGGGATGAGACCCGGATCGCTGAGGGCGCTGGGGTGTCGAGGGATAAAATGGGCTTTGCTGGGCGCTGCCGTCTCGGTGAGGTGCTGTCGTTTTCCTGCTGGCTTTGTATGAATGGAGTCGGCCTTTCTCCGTGGGCACCCTCTCTCCTGGGCCTTGGTGAATAAGTTAGGGAAGAAACGCTTGGTTTTGACCACAGCAGTGATGCTTCTTGGATGGTTTTCAGTTGCACCTAAGGAACCAGACATGCTGTGTACACAGGAGAAGTTTATGCACGTAGGAATGTGTGTGTATATTAGCGCACAGCTGCGCTGCTCTCCTGTCCCTCCTGCAGCTGATCTATGTAGCAGGGACACAAGGAGAGGAAAGTTTTTTGCATCAATAAAGTGTTTCTCTTCCCCCTTTCCTCCCCCCTGCCTGCCCAGTCTGACCCCTTTGCAGCAGCACAGTAAAACTAACATACTGAAATTGCTTTTCTCTTCCCTTCTCTCTCATCTTCTTGTTTTTCTAGATGTTTCCCCTGCCAGTGGCTAATGGAAAAAACAGACCCACGACCCTAGCGAGCACTCAATTTGGAGGATCAGGTACTGTCATCTTAAATTTTTTTTTTCCTTAACACCGTAATGTTTCTTGCAATAAATTTGTGTTTGCTTCCAGAGACCCAAAAGGAGGGGTTTCTGTAGTTGTGTGTGATGTATTTTTCTGGTGGTGGTCTGCTACTATTTCTCTGGATGATTTTCTTGTTGCCTCATGTGTCTCCGGGTAGTCAAAGCTGCTCTTGCTGATCTGTCTTCAATTAAGAAGTCACTACCTGAGCTGAAGGTTGTTGTCTCGCTGCTCCGATTGAAGCAGCCTGAGAGCAGACGGTCGATGCTGTTCTCTTAAGCTGCTTAGACGAACGCCTGTCTGCGGACGTACGCCGTGGAAGACGTTTGCTGTACGCCGCTGAGAAGACACGGTGGTGGTGGTGAATTCCTGGGGCTCAGCTGCCCAGAGGGAGACTCTGGTGCAGTTTGGGGGTCTGCTCCATTCAGCCCCTCCAGCAGCTCCCCGCCGTTGGGTGGGATCTCGGCGTTCCCGAAGGGACCTTTGCAAAGCCTTCCGGGCCAGAGCACGGCCGCCCTGGGGAGGTGGGCAGCAGGGGTGGCTGGAGCCATTTCCCCAGCCTCTGAGCTGGACCCCGCTGCGGGTTTGGGGTGCTGTCGAGCAGAGCCTTGCCGCGGCGCTCCTGAAGCCGGCAGCTGGCCCCGCTCCCCAGAAGCGCCGAGCGGCCGCATCTCTGCTGGCCTGGCTGCCGAGGAGGGGCCGGGGTGCCAACATCAAAGGGCTTTGGGAGCGAGGTGTCTGCGGGGAAGAGCGGGCTGGCGATCTGGCTGCGATATGAGACTCTCTGAAGGGTGCGTAGCTTTAGATGTCTGGTTGGGAAACGTGGTGCTGGATAATTTGAGGCTGAAGTGGAGAATTCCCCGGCCAGGCGGACGGCGCAGTGCCGTGCCAGGCTTTTGATGCCCGGGGAAGCTGTTCTGTGCAGGGCTCGCTGCGGCCCCTGGCATGCAGGAAGTTCAGTTAATTTGCTCTTCTTGCTGAAACACGCTGATGCTTTGTGGATGGTTAAAACTTGACCTTCTCTACCCTGGGCTGACTTGAACTGTCCAGGGAAACTCCTGGCCCTGTGGAACGGCCATGCCCCGACACTGGGAAGCGTCCCAGAGGCCGGGGTGGGCTTTCTGAATAGCAGCTTTGGTGCCGCAGCGCTTGGGGCAACCTGCAGCCGTGGTGTCCTCTGCCTGGCTCCTGCCCTTTTGGGCCAGCGAAATTTGATGCTTTCAGATTGGGCTGTTTAGCTGCATGTCAGGATGGTTTTGAGCAAACATTTTTACAGGGAGGGAAGCTGTTGAGTGGGTGCTGGAGGAAATTTGAGGGGAGAGAACTCTTGCGTTAACCCAGATGGAAGCTGATCTCTCCAGCGAGTGTTCCTGTGTGCGAATTCTGCTGTTAAAATAATCCACAAAAGACACGCTGCATGCTAGTGAGAGAATAGTAATGGAGCAAGCTCACATGAATTCGTTTCCTGCTCGGAGGCTGGCTTGGCTGCCAGGTTTATAGTGCTGGCCAGCGAGGAGAGGCTGCGCGCGGGGCTCTGCAGTACAGCCGGCGCAGCGGCCGGACCCCCCTCCGCTTGGCTGTGCAGCAGCCGAAACGCCACAAAACCTTTTAATCCCCCCCCCCCCCCCCCCCCCCCACTTCTTTCGGGTGAGTGAAAGGTAATGTTGACACCACCCTTCCTCTGGGCTGCCGCTTTTTGAGTCTGGCTGCGAGCAGTTCATAAAAACAGAGGACTGACGTTATACAACTGCGCTGCAGGCAGTTGCACAATCGCTGCTGTCCCGGGCTTGGGGCTCTGCGGTGGCTCTTTCGCGCTGCCGTGGGCATCCCAGGTCTGAAGCGCAGCTCGGGGCCTGGTTTAGGGGAAGCCTTTTGCTCCAGCAGCGGAGTTATCCCTCGGCCAGTCATCCTCGGCCTCGCCTTTGGAGAGTGGGGGGCGTGCGGCATTTGCGTGTCGGCTTTGTGGTGTCTGACGATTGATTTTTGCTGGTGGGGTGAATAACTGCAGTAAGACGCTAAGGAGACGGGCCTTGCGCAGGGCTGCGCTGTGTCTGTTAGAAGGATCCTAAACGGCGTCTTTAGACGGCGTCTAAACTAGGTCCTACGTAGTGGCAAGAGGTTGTTTTCATAGTTTGCTGATGTTGGTTTAGCTTAATTCGCTAATTAACAGCAAGGTACCATCAGATGCTTGCTCATCCTCAAAGGCATAGCCAGCCATCCGGCTCAGAATTTGATTTGAAGTCGAATCGTCGCCAGCCCTGGTGTGGTCAGAGGGTGAAGAGCAGATGGTCCTTGGATTTGGGGACCTGGACTTGCTGAGGCAGCAGAGTGCTTTGCTGTAGTCTGGACCTGGAGATTAGCTCCCTAAATCTTCTTGCCTTGCAGGAAGGCCTAGGCTTCATCTTTAATGTTCCTCATGTTTTTCAAACGCTCCTGTTCAGTCGGTATCCCGTAACCCTGATAAAGATAGCGCAGCGTTTCTCCTCCGCTGGGGAGGGCTTTCCATCCCTCTGCCTGGAAAGGAGAAGCAAACACCGATTCACTCCAGTCTTAGCTTGGGAGCGCGCACCGTAGTGCCAGTATCTCATTATTTGGGGTTATGGTAGTAACCCCAAGACAATAAACCGATGCAGTCTTATGTGCCAGAGAAAGTGGTGTTTCACGCTTCTGCCCACCCTTGGACATGTGAATTCGTGGCCTCCCACTTGTCATGTCCCGCCTCCTTGGGGAAACCCTGGAGCAGTATGTAGCTTTTATTTTATTTTATTTTATTTTATTTTATTTTTTTTCCCCCCCTCCAGAGGAGCTATCCGCTCGAGGCTCTTTCCTCCACAGGGGAGGGAGCAAGGCAGTGACTGATGACTCCTGACCATAATTGCCAAGATGAGGTTCTTGCTTCCAAAATCCGGCTGGTAAATAAGGTAGCGCAGTCATTTGAAACAGTGCTGCTAGAAAATCACAGCGATGAAATTGCCCCCAAATCAAATCCTTTTTGAATCCCAGTTAATAATTGCCCTGGCCAAGCTGCTGGTGCTCGTGCGGGTGGCCCCTTTGCAAAGAGGAACCCCTTTCTCTCTCCCAGGCCAGGGTAATTCAAAGTCTTAATGCAAGCCCTCCAGCTTTGAGATCCCTTTGCTTTTATATTTGTCTCCTGGTTTTATTTTAAGCTCTGCCACTGTTTCCCTCATTTCTGTCCTTAAATGCACCAGGGAGGAACTGGTTTAGCTACCCCGCCGCATGGACAATTCAGCACCTCCGCTTTGCGTTTTCTTGGCAAGGCGAAACCCAACAATTGCCACTAGGATGGAGCTTACGTCATGCAGACCGTGTCTGCAGCATTTATAGCACATATAGGTCACCGCAGGGAAGTTGGTCTTCCCGGGGCTTTGAGCTGCAACTAGTGTTTTCCAGCGTAAGCCGTGTCATTTGCTGCTGGTGTTCTATTTTAGCTGGGATGCTCAGTGTGCGCCTATTGTCCGGGTCCTAGAAGGCTGCGGTTTCATCGTCCCCTCGCCAAACTGTTTGTTGATGATTTGCAGTAGCAAACCATTTAAAACCGTGTCCTCCGTCCCCCCATGTCATAGTTCATAAATGACTAATCTGATCAGAAACAAGCTCCCTCCCAGCGTGCTTAATTAAACTGCGCCTCTAGCAGGAAACCACGCGTGCTGAATTTCACATGGAAATAACCATTTTTAATTGACATTAAGACAGTAGGAGTGGCAAGAGGCAAAGAAGTTTCATTGTCTCTTCCCAGCCCGGGCCATGGCATTGCCGCTGCGGCACAGGGCCGTGCCGGGGCTGTCGCCTCGTAGCTGCGGAGTTTTTGGCAGGGTCAGTGCGTGCCAGCTGCACCTTTGCTTCAGCAAATGAGTTGGGGCTCCGCGGAGCAGGGAAATAAAGCTGAGGCGAATGGTTGTGCGAGGGAAGACCTCTCCCGGAGCAGCTCATGAGCAGCGCTTTGCATCCGCGGTTAATACGGAGAGCGTGCAACCATCTCCCCTTCGCATCGAAAATGGTACACGATGCCAGGTTTGTGTCCTATTGAAACGGGAGCCCAGGCAGTCTCCTGCTGACAGATTATTCTGCTCGCAACAAATAAAGGCTTTGCTGAAAAAAACAGCTTTTTTTTTTATTTTTTCCCCTTTTGAGTAAGTGAACCCACCGCGAACTCTCTTTTCCTTCTTGCTTTGTGCTGGAGGGAGCTCCCTTGCTTGGGATCTCTTAGGTGGGTTCGGAAGGGAGAGTCCCCTCCTGGTCTGTGCTGTGATTTCCACCCCCAAAATTTGTTCAGTGCTTTTTTGCGAGTGAGATGGTGAGATGAGGCTCATTGTTGAGGGAATTGCTTTGATCGGGGCAAGTTCATAAAATACATTTGAAGCTGGCTAACCGGGGAGTTTTTCAAAGAGTTACAAGCTGGTGCATGTAACAGATTTTAAGTTATAGTCTACTGAACAAAGTAAATGCATTCTCCCTGGAGGTAGGTGAGTCTGTGTTCCCTTTGAAAGCCTGCTTTAAACAACGTTCAAACTTGGATACCTGTGGCAACAGCACTGAAAGTAATAAATTCTGTGAAAGATGAGGTTGTCTCTTTAATTGGTGCTATGGGTGAGCTGTTTGAAGATTTAATTATTTTGTGCGTGCAGGCAGCCCTGTACGGGGAAGCTCGGAGGCGGGGAGGGTCCGGTGCAGCGGCTGGGAGCGCGGTGCCTGCCCCGGCAGCTCTGCGAGCGCAGGAGCGGCGCTGGGCTCCGCTTCGCCTGCGGAGCGGCCGGCTGGGTAGTTTGCAGCAGAAGCACCGAAGTTTGAGAGTTGCGAAGAGCTAAGCGCAGCGTTTCTGTTGCCACGCTGTCAGCAATTGAGTTTCAGGCTGCAGAAACGCATTTGCAACTATTTACCATAGTGAGGAAAGCAGGAGCTTTTATTAGCAAGGATGTATCACGTTTTCCTACTAACTGCCTCTAGTTCCCACATGTTTTGCTTATGCTGAAGTGGGAGTGATGGGCTTTGCTTGCTATTTTGATAGATGATGAAAGGCAGACATGAGGTGCGCAATATGTGACTTGATATTTAAAACTGGCACTTTCCATTAAAGTACGTACTTCAGGCTGCTTGTTTATGTTGCGGTTGCGTGCGTGCCCATACAGCAGGCTTGCAAAACTGTCACTAAACACAAAGCCACCACAACAAAAAAGTCAAAGCAGAAAAATTTACTTGCCTGCCTATCGGCATGGCCGTTTTTTTCAAAGTAAAAATGACTTTTTGGCCATTATGAAAGGAGGGGGGAAAAAAAAAAAAAAAAGCCTTGCCATGGACAAGTCGAGCTTGCAAAGCTGTGAGGTCTTGTTAGCCTGGAAAGAGGCAATCCCTGCAGCCCTCCGCTGCTCTCTGCGCCCCTGGCGCGTTTCCATTCCTGCCACCGGCGGAGCCCGCTCCTGGGGCGTAGGAGGATGCTGCCGGCATGCTGGGGGTATTGCAGGGAAACACCCCGGGTGCCGCCGTCCCAGCCTTTCCAGTAACAAAGCCTGGAGGACTTTCAGTGAAGTTCGTCTCCCACGTGCTAGTCAGGTGCGTTACGCGGCTTTCTGCTTCGTTTTTCTCTCTGCCGTCGGGAAGCTCCTGTTCTCCTTCCTCTCCCCTGTCTGCTCCCTCTTTTTCCCGTGGGGTGGGTTCCATGGACCAGGATACAGAAAGCGGGGTTTGGAAGAAAAGGCTCGGAGGGCCCGAAAGCTGGGGGCAGGGAACGCGGGTCGGCAGGAAATAGCACGCGTGGGGGACCAAATGGCAGGGGGAGATCTTCACGCCTGTCTCCCTTAATCCAGCGTCACGCCCCCGCTGCACCTCTGATCCTCGTGTCCTGGGGTGCGTGTTCCTGCTCCCGGGGCTTCCCCACCTGGGCAGCTGTTTTCCCTGTGCCTCCGCAGTGAGGCTGAAACGTGAAGGCCTTCCTCTTTCTCTCTCACCTCTCTTCAAAATTCTTTTTTTTTTTTTTCCTTGAATTTTTGGGCAAGGCTGAGCGCGAGGGTGTGCTGCCAGAAGCACAGCCGGTTTCTAACGGACGGGCGAGGCGTGAGCCTGGGAAGAGCAGGAAAAGGGCGACCGTGCTGTTGGGGCGGTGGGGATGCTCTGAGAGCAGCTCAGGGCTGCTCCAGCGGCTGGGGAAAGGCACGTGTAACCGAGCCCCTGTCTTGGTGTGTGTTTAACTTCAGGGGGTGAAAGTGTGCACGTTTTCAGGGGAGAGGTTTTTGGGTTTGGGTTTTTTTTTTTTTTGTGTGTTCTTCTCCCACCCTGGGGAAGAGTCCTGGCTGGGTTTGAGATTTTGAACTAGGAAAGAGTATAGGGAATGTCAAGGGTGCCAGAGAGCCGAAGCTGTACTGAGATAAGTGACAGCTTTTGTTTAGAAACTGCAAATTTGACACAGACCTTGTTTAAGCACACAGTTTTAACTTTGCCAGAAGAGCTAAAGCAGTACAGCTATCTCCTGCCGGCACAGCTTTTTCCTTCCCTGGATGAGGCAATTCAGTGCTAGTGTAACTGTGCCTGCTCGAGGGGTTATGACGAGACGAGTGTATCTTATGTAAAAATCACGTGCCTTGCCTGGATTAAAGCTGACATGAAGCTGGGCTAGGAGCGAACCTTCTGTGTTTCAAAAGAATGCGTACAAGCTCAAGCACCTGCTTTCCTTCTAATAAGAGGAGCTGGTTGCGTATTAATTGCATGCCTAATGTCGTTGCCTTGTTCTCACTGCTGTCTTCTCAGTCGTGAGGGTCTGGGTCTCACTGCAAATGTTCTTCTGGAGGGCAAGCACGCTCGGGGTTTGGCACTGGGATGCAGCAGCTCTGCCTCAGCCCACCTCAAACCCTGCTCGCGCAGGGCTGCCCGAGCGGCACGTGTTGGTGCGGGGCTGAGCCTTTGGCTCAGCATCCCAGCTTGAGACCTTGCATGCTTGTTGTGCCCTTTCCAAAGGGGAGAGATGGCTTTGGAAGGGACCCAGCAAGTCTGGCAGGCATTTCTGCTGGACCTCACTGCTGCTAATTTCAAATTCTGCATGCTCTGTAGGGTGCCGTACTCCAGCACGTGTCCCACGTGTGACCAGTTACGTTGCCTATTGCGTCTCCATTGTTAAAGTTTATAGGCAGTGAAACTCAGACTGGAAGTTGGTTATTTATTTATTTCGTTTGAGACAGCAAATGGGTGTCCTAAGGCGGTGGATTGAATGCTTAGTGCTGTTTTCTTACTCTGGATGGCCTCCTCTCTAACCTGGCACTACGTTGTCCAGTGTTAACGTGGCCGAAGGATGGTATAAATGCATCTCTGCTCGCTAGCGCCCAAAATCACTGGCAAAGGTGATATTTTCGATGCTCTTCTAACACAAGAGCAGACTCTGAACTCAGCCGGATAATGATGTTATTCGCAAGCAACAGTTTCACAAGGAGGAAGATGACGGTGATCTACCACTTTAGCTGGAAGAGAGAAATGTTGACACAAGCCTCCCCATGGTCATCGGAGTGAAGTCGTGAGCGTCTCCGTTTGCGCTCGGGAAACGCCACGTCCCCTCGTAGATGAGGCTGATGCGAGATGATTCTCTAAACCGGGCCGATCTGCCCGTTGGCAGCAGCGTGGCGCGATTAGCTAGCTGTGGGAGCCGGGGTGACCTGGCTGCATCAGCTGGAAACCCGCCCCAGGAGCAGCGTGAGCCAGGCTGTGCAGGGACCTCGGTGCCGGTAAACCCCGGGTTGCAGGTCGCTGGCTGCTTCTCTTTTGTCTTGACGCTCGCTCCCCGGCGAGGCTCCTTGCCGCTTCTGCTCAGCCTGTTGTACCTGCTCCGAGCGGGGGGGTTCGGCTGCCCGGCGCCCTCTCCATCGCGCGGAGGGCTGCCGAGTGGTGGGCCAGCGGTGGACGTGCGGCCGATGCAGCTGTCTCAGTCATGCCAAAAAAGTTTGCCCACATCTGCCTCCTGGATTCCCAGCCGCGTGGGTTGGGATTATCCTGCCCTCTCCCAGCGCCTCCAAATAGCTGAGAAATCCCAGGAGCATGGCAAGGGGGTGGCAGGCCGCAGGCTCCGAGGAGGAACGCCAGCTCGCCTGCCCTGTCCCTGCGTGGCAAGGACGAGGGACCTGGGCAGCCTCGGGTTTCCCCGGCGCATCCCCAGGCCACCAGCCCAGCTGGATATGTGCAGTTGCCCAAACCTGATCAACGTGGGAGGCGAGGATGGGCAGTGACCTGCTTGGTGTCGTGCTTCCCAGCTAGCGGGCGGCTTGGAGGCTGCAAAAAACCCTAAGACGATGTGCTGGCCTGAACGCAGGCACCTCTTGGTGACCGGCGCGGGTGGGGTAGGGATTGCGTTTTAAGCAAGTGGGGGTTTTCCACGGGGTGGCTGCAGACAGCCTGTCATCGGTGGGTTGTGCTCCTGCCGGGCCTCCGAGCGGAGACCAGCCGGTGAGGAGAGCGTCTGGCTGCACGCTTCAGAGGCCCTTCTGCCAAAAGGTTCCCAAATACTTTGCAAGTCTTGATTAGTGCATTAGCTTAAACGAATTGAGTTATATATGCCACGGAGGGAGGAAAGGTACTGCACTCCTTCAGTGTTGACTTAAAGTTTAATTAATTTTGTTGCCAAATGAGGCATGAAATACAGTGTGAAATACACTGTGGTGCTGAATGCGTAATGGTACGGGGGACTGGGAGCACAGCGAGCGCTGAGGATAGGAGATCACCTGCGGCAGGCTGGGGCACAGAGCTCTCGTGGCACCGACACACGCGCATCTGGCAGCGGCGGCGCAGCCGGGCTGTTAGCTGGCAGCAGCGAGCCGATCCGGGGACGCACGCTGCCCGGGGCGGTGAGGACCAGGCCAACCTCCCCACCCGAAGCAGAAGCAGCGTCCAAAGACACTGTCGTGCTCAAGGGTTTGTCTCTTTTTTTTTTTTTTTTTTTTCCCCTCCTGGAGGATCCAACCACTGGAGCCAAACAGCCGGACAAGGCTCGCACCTGCGGCTCCCCAGGGTCTGTCCTCTCCGGGATGCAGCAGGAGCGACCGCTGCGGCCTTTGCGTCTTTGCCATCTTGAAACCGATTCGACCTGGGTTTGGGGTAGGATGGGGAGTTTTGCTGCCTGGTTAAAGAGATTCTGGGTTGGTCTGCCCCGGGTGGCCTTACAGGTTGGAAATGCATAGGACGAAACATCAGAAGAGGAAAAAGCTGAACTGTGAGTGAAGATTCCTTGATTCGGCTTTTGAAAATTTTTGTAGCGGCTGTTTTGATGCTCTTCTCGCTGCCGTGATTAATGTTTCTGGAGGGAGGGTGTCTTCACCGTGCCTTGCTCCTCCACTAAAGGAGGGAAAGAGGCAGTCCAGGACATCTGCCCCTTTTCTGTTAATCTTGAATTTTTCAATTAACTCTACGGGTAGCCCAGGTCCAAAGCCAGCAGGGAGAAAAATTTAAAAAAAATACTGTCCATCTGCCTGTTAACCCTGAGAAGCACATCCCCACCTCCAAAGTGACCTAAGGCGACGTCTCCTTCTAAATTTAGCTGGAGATTGCGTCACTAGCAAGAGGGAGGTGAAGTTAATGTGGCAGAAGCTTTTTCTAGCAGGGGAGTCTTCATGGTTTGACAGGGACCGAAAAGAAATAAACGGGCCTCATTTCAGAGCGTCTGAGGATGAGACTGGGAGGAAGGGCAGCCTCTGGCACCCCAGTATGTGTCTGGAGGTGATTTTTTTTTTTTTTAATACCAAGCGGGGCAAAGGACAGTCATCTACGAAACCTTGGCCTGTCCTACATGGGAAGAACCTTCCAGGAAGGTGGGTGATGCTCCCCGAGTCCTGTCTGCAGGGCCCTGGGGACCACCAGCGAGCCGTGGGGTCTCCTTCGGCAGCAGCTCTGGCCTCTCCGGGGAACCGGTGGGCAGCAGGTCTGGTGGCAGCTGCCTGGAGCTCGCTGGCCGCCACTCGGGGCAGAGCTGTTCCTCTCCCTCTCAAAGAGTTGTGAAGCTTTTTCTGCCTGTCCTTCATCCCTGGCCCTTGGCGAGGAGGAATTGGTGAGGGTTTTCCCCCTCCAAAAGCCCTCCTGGGTCTCTGTCGTGGTGCTCTTTGGTCGCAGACGTGGTGGCATCCAGGAGTGCCCCAGGGGACAACGCACTGTGGCCCTGACCTGGAAGAAGACCCAGCCAAACTCTTGCAGGACAAGCCTTGGAGGACACTGGTGTTGGCAATCACCTCTCTTACCTTTCTGCCTCACCCTGCACAACCGGGGGGCAGGTGGCTTGGTCGTGACAAGTGACGAAACCCGTCCTTGAGTGTGTGACCCGCTCTCGGCGAGGTCCTGGGCCCCTTCTGCTTTCTGGGACTTTTTTTTT
>VZTL01024657.1:54954-80057 GCA_013400535.1 Scopus umbretta | reverse complement strand
TTTTTTTTTTTTTTAAAGGGAGGTGGTCTCTCTTCCAAAGGCTTCTTAATGCCCCGTTAACATTGTTATACAAAACAGCAGTATGCCGTTTAATTAGGAAAAATACGTACTAACCTCTACCATATGTTGCTCTTCTCCTCGTATTTGCATTTGAAAGTCCAGCTGAATTTCAATGTGATACTGGATTTTATCCAAATGATGAATGGCCCGAGAGGCTGTGGGAAGGTGGATTGTGCCTCCCTATCGCATGTGGTTGGGTTTGTGTGGTTTTTTTTTTCTTTTTCTTTTCAAAGAAAAAAAATTAAAGCAAGGTTCCTTTATTTCTTGTACCGTGGTTCAAACTGTTTGCACCTTTCCTCTAAAACCTTAAGTGAACTTGTCTGGCTGGGTGGTCATTCCTGCGTCCTCTGAAGTACAGAGGCTCCAGCCTCCCGAAGGAGAGGGATTAGATTTACTCTTCGGCAACATGTTTTCAGTGGCAGCTCCACTCATGGCCGAGGAGATGAGCCTGCTGCCAAGCCTCCCTGCGCTTCTGGGTTTCAGCCATGGCTGCTCTGTCCTCGTAGGTTTGTCATCTCCTTTGCTGACTTAAAAAAAGGCTTTGGTATCGACAGGCGCCTTTACTTCCACAAGGCGAGTCAACGGCACGGTCGTGCAGGGTCCAGGCTGCCTTTGCTTCCACGGCAGGAGCGTGGTGAGGGCTATTCACGTTGTTTTTCTCGGCCTGCCATCGGATGGGGGTTGTCCACGCGCGCCTCGGCTTGTCTCCTGGCACGCAGGGCTTTGCCGAAAGTGCACCGGCCACAGCATCCTAGCTGGGGGCTGAAGCTTTTTGCCTTTTTATTCTTAGTTCGTTGGAGTGGTGGCAGCTCCAAGCCCCTTCCCAGACGGGATTATGGTTTCTCTGTGGCTGTTGCTTTTTCCAGCAGCGTTGGGGCAGCGTTTCCATAAAACCGGAGCAGTGGCATCTCGCTGCTGCTTGGGCTGCTGGAAGAAGAGCTGTTTTAGGCGGCGTACGGTGGCTGGGTCCCTGGCAGCACATCCCCACAGTCTGGGAGCTGCCTGGACCTTCCACTTGGCTGGAGGCTGGATTTTTCTCTTCGTCTGAGGTACGTTTAAACGGAGTTAAGCTCCGTAACAAGCTCAGCATTACGTTGCTGAGCTGGGTGTGCTCACACGGCTCTTAGTGACCTTTTACCTCACCTACCTGGCAAAAAAAGCCCTTAAAAATCACTTCATATCCTGATTATTTCACATCCTCTGACTCTGAATTTCTCTTCGGAGGATCGCTTGGGTGCCGGGCTGGCTGTGGTGCTCGCAGGGGGAGCTGGTTGCCACAGGTTTCTGACTTTTGTTCTCCTTTCTCTTGGCCCCTTGGAGATCAGTTCAATCTTTAAGACAGTTTTTGTTGGGGCTTTTTGTTGTGTTAATGCAGCTGAACTAATATGATTACATTTCCAGATTTGGGTAATGGAATAACAAGTCAGGAAGCTTTTTTTTTTGCCTTTTTTTTTGCTTTTTTTTTTTTTTTTAAAAAAAAAAGGAGAATTTATGTCATTTCCAAATTATCTCCAAGTCTGCAGTTGGGAAGATCTTTCCCTTTCTCAGTTACTCTTGGCACAAGGGCTCCTCGCTACCATGGCCGTGCGCGCGGCACCCCGGTCCTGGCATAAGGGACCACCAACCCTGCCGTGGTTGGCCACGGACCCGGAGCAACCAGAAGGTTGTCCTGGGTGCCTGAAAAAATGGGTCTTCCCTTCCCCATGAGAGCTGCCAGGCCAAAGGGGCCATGTACGTCCCCCAGCGCTGTGTTCGGGGCAGAGGCCCTTGCACGCGTGCCCTTCCCTGGGGCGGTTTCGCCAGCATCTTGAGGTGTGATGGGCTTTGCTCATCTCTGTGCTCACTCTCCGATTTCGGAGGAGCGATCTGGAAAACAGCTCGGCCAAATCGTCTGCAATGGCAACTTCCTTTCTAAAAAGAGAAGGATGTTGCGGAGTTAGTGGCTTCCCATTATTTTCCCCAATTTGAGCGCTTTCTTGCCATTGGCCCCCCAGTGTCAGGCTGTGCGGTCTGCTTTGGTTTGGAGGCAGCCTTGCCGCAGTGAAAGCACACCGTGGCGCCGGGCGCCTGCGTCTCGGAACCGCGCGGGCTTTGGCTTCCTGAAGCGCCGAGCTGCTCCCCCGCTGCCGGGACGGAGCAACCGACCGGCGGAGCCCCCGCGCGGGCACAGCCCCGCCGAGCGGGCGCAGGGCCGTGGCGTTTGCCCTTCTTTGGGTATGCTGTAAGAAGGTAGTGAGTCACTTTCCATCGAGCCGATAGTTACCCTGCTCCTGTCTTGTATTTGTGTTGCGTAGCCAGCAGGATTATTTATAACTTAGCCAGCATCCCGAGTCTATTGTTTCAGCAAAGAGCAGGAATGACTAGATGACTTCCTGAGATTTTTTTTTTACCACCCCCTCATTTTTTATTTTTTTTAAAATCTGCTTTTCCTTCCAAGTATTATATTCGCCAGTTGGATGCTTTCCCCCCACATCTTCCCCTCCTGATTGTGCATTTGTGCTGCTGACAATCCCACTACCGGTGTTGCTTTAACTCTAAAAACTCTCCCAGGAAAAGCCAGGGGCTGTGCCCCGGGCGGGCTGGGCCGCTTCGAATGGCACGAGCGGCTCTCACCGGGCCTGGAGCCGGCCTCGCAGGTGCTGAGGGCCAAGGCGCGAGGCTCCGGCAGTGCCATTAACAGGACGGCGAGTGCCCGTGCGCTTGCCGGAGTCGCCTTGTGTCGCGGTTGTCTCGGGATGCTGTGCAGCCCAGGTGCAGGGGTGGTCAGGTCCAGGCCACCAGCACAGGATTGCACCTTTGTGCTCTGGTTCAGCCTTTTTGTCGCTGCCCCTCTGAAGGTGTTAATCGGGGCAACCCAAAGGTGTCACCTGAGCCGGGGGCCGCATGGGGCGAAAGTCATTTCCGTGCTGGTGGAAGCGGTGCATCCAGCGCCGGGGACGTGGCTGTGGTGGGCATGGAAGATGTGAGTCCTGAGCTCCTGTCCTTGCGCGTGTGGCTGCTGACCCGGTGGCAGCGGTCCCATCTGGGCAGCGTTTGCCTGGAGCTCTCCTGGTTCTTCTCCTCCTCCCCTTTGTCCATCTGCCTTCAGTTAATTCACTGTTGATATTGCAAGACCCAGCAGTCCTCATGGTTTTAATTAAGCCCTTCCCTGGAAATCAGTGGGTAGTAAAGGTCTGCAAAACGGAGAGAAGGGGCAGGGTGGGTGGTTTGGTGAACTCGGCTGATCTGAACCTTTGGGAGGGACCTGCAGGTTGAGTTTCCTTGGGGAGCAACACCCCGGGCCCCGATGGCTGCCATCTGCAGCTCCTCCTCGCCCAAACAGCCCAGGTCTGGTTTGGATCTTCTTGCTTGAAATTGGGGCATAAGGCTCCTGCTTTGGGTTTGGTTCAGTCGAATTCTCCTTCTGGCTGAGCGGGATGCTCTGAGGTGGAGCCGCAGTGGTGCTCGTCCCGGCTGCATTTCCTTCGTTAGCTGCTTCTCATCCGTGATGTAACGAGCCGCCTCTGAGGTTAGAGCGGCTGCAGCCAGGACCTGCAAAAGCGACCTGGGGGCGAAACAGCTGAAGAGGAAGAAGTCTGTGCTGCCTTGTGGTCAGTGGAGATCCTGCAGAAGTCCTCTCGGTTTCTATTAGTTCAGAAGTCAAAACTTAGTGCTTGTTTATTTTTAAGCTGCTGTTTCTAGCTGAGGTGCCTGCAAGCCCTCGCTTGTCCTCTCGCTGTTGGTAGGAGCAGCCTTGTAGCCCCTCTGGCTCTGGACCCTTCCCGAGCGGGATTGCAGGGAAGCAGTGGAAGGGGGGGGCTGGCAGTTGCCTGGCCTGTCTCCGGTTCTCCCCGTTTTCAGGGCTAGCGGCACAGAGGTGTTGCTCTCCCCTGCGCTGACTTTCCAGGAACTGCCCGGCTCCGCAGGGAAGCGTGAAGTTCATCCAAGTGGAGCTCTGCCGTGCTGGAAACACCACTCGGATGTGAGCAGCTCAGAGTGGAAAACGAGTACCGAGTTCTGTCCTGTTGGGTTTTTACATACTCTTCATAGCCAGTTTTGCTTTTCCAGGTTTCTTGCAGTGCAGAGCACTAGGTATGGGTCAGAAACTGGAGGAGTGTCGCATGGGATCCCAGGCTCGGGGGAGAGATGGTGCTCCAAGAAGTGCCTGGGAATTGAGGCATCTCGGGGAACCGATGTCCGGAGCCATGAGCTCACAGCAAGCTTATGGGGTCCTCTAGATTGCTTGCTGCAGTCAAAACATGAGGTCCTTTGGGCCAGGCACTGAACTCGCTGCTTGTGAGAGCTGGTCCCAAAGCCCAAGCAGAGCGGTTTCAGGTCGCAGAGGAGCTCGTGCATCTGAGAGGATGCCTGTGCCGGCTGCTCGGCTGCCTTCCACCGCTGCTTGTTCTCGTTCCTATGAGGTTTTCAAGCTGCTGTTCCTCTAGCTAGGGCACCCTTGTGCTGGCTCCTTCCCATCCCAGATGCTCGGTTATTTCGGTTTTCTCCCCTAGCTGGAGTCTACAGGCAGTGATCTCCCATGTAAAGCGCTGGTACAATTCCCGTACCATGCGGCTCATCGCAGAGTTTCCCTGGAGCGGTAGGAAAAGCCGAGCCTGGATGGCACCGCATCCCCGCTTCCTGCCGCTCCTCAGGTTCCTTTCAACTGAAGTGCATGGAAAATAAAGCCGAGTAAAAAAAATGGGGAGCTGCGACTTACGCTCCCCACCGTGAAACCACTGCAGCTTAGGACCTCTGACAGCGGGACATGAGCCACATGGCAAGGGGAGCATCTCCTACAGCACGCTGCCTCTTCCAGCCCTTCTGGGTCAGCTCAAAAATAGAGAACAGCACTTCTCCTCCAGCTTGCTTTGTATTTTTAAAAGCATTGTGGGTTTTTGTTCTGTTTTCTTTAAATAATTTTCTAAAAAGTTGAAACCGTAGGACTGATGCTTTTTTACCCAAAGAAGAAAACTGAAAGATTAGTGAGACATTGTGGTTTGGATTGCCAGTTGTGAAGATTTTTGCGCGCTCCAGTGTGCGAGGCTTTTTCAGACCTGGTGAGTGCAAGTGCTTGTTCCAAGAGGTGGCTCAACAACACCTGGGTTAATAGCTGGAGAGGTGTCTGTCCATGCAGGTATTTAAGGGGTAATCTGTGTCGCTGTATATTGTGCCGAGAGAGGCTGTCTCGGTTCTGGTTGCTGCTGCTGCATTTCTAGCTCTGCCCTAATTTTTGGGCAAGTCTCTCCATATGTACAATAGCTAGAAACAGTTTTGTTCCCTAGAGAGGCTTTGAGGTTTAACATTTATAAAATGCTTTAAGATCTGCAGATAAAGGAAAGCAAGACAATAAACAGCGACCAGGGCTGTGCCAAAGAAATACCCTGTATCACCACAACAGAGCCACGCAGGATTGGGTGGAGATGGCTTTTGTTAGAGGGCAAACAACTGCTCCAGAAGCTGCTGCTGCTGACTTGGTTGGGAGCCCCGCTAGCAGGAGGGGTACGGCATAGTCCTGACCCTGGCCTTTAAAAGGGCTCGCGTTAAGGAGGTAACGTTTGTGGATTGAGGCACATAGGTGAGTTTTTCCCCACGCTTCCAATTGCCCGGAATGATCTCAGGCTGTCTCAGGGCTCCCTGGGAGCAAACGTGGTCTGGAAGAAATGCTGCCGAGTTGCTCTTTGCTCTCCGGGCAGCGCATCATAAAATCCCCTGGTAAACTTAATCCACTCCATAAACCTCGTTAACTTTCTTTTAACTGCCTTTGCCTGTCCTTAGAGTGAACTCCTTTATAGTCCCCCAAACAAAGGCAGGCAGGAGTGGGCAGGGACGGAGGAACCGGGAGCCGCGCTCCTCCCCGGCACTCCCGGGCGGGTGGGAGGAGCGCGTTGGGGCTCCGAGCGCTCGGCACAGGGGCACCGGGCTCCTCGGCTGCCAGCTACTCAATGGAGATGGCATCCCAGAACAAGCCGTTTTGGGGTAGGTCTTCCTGCCAGACGTCTGGCGACACTGGGATTTTTTTGGCGGAGGGTGGGAAGATGGAGTGTGAAGGAATAATTTCTAGCGGGTCACTTGGGAATTCTGCTCTCGAGGGGTTTGGAAGCAGGTGGGCTGGAGTGTCAGGCTGGAAGTCTTCAGGGATCCTTCCCTCCTCCTCCCCATGCTCTGCGTACCTGCCTTTCAGTACCGTTCCGCTTTTGGGCAGGAGCAGAGAGCGTTAATGCTGCCTGAGGACACACGATCCTGTTTTGGGAGCAAGATGCGTGGATCTGCAAGAATAGCTCATCTTTTTCTGCTACTTCCCTGCCTTGCCCCATAACATATATGTAAGTCCCTTAAAAGCTATTAAAACAAGCTGCGGCAGGAAGGGGAGAAGGGTTCGTAGCTGGAGGCTGTCTCCAGCACACAACGAAGTTAATTGCTCGCCGAGGGTTTCTTGAGTGAGGTGGTGACCCGTGGTCCCCGTGCTGGGAGCTGGCACGGGTAAGTGCTGTCGCCGGGTGGGTAACGCGACCTGGTTGCGAGGTTTCCTTCCTCTGCAAGGTGTTTGTGGGATGGTTTTCATTTCAGCCGGTTTTATAAACAAATCGAACTGGTGCCCAGCTCTTTGGAGACGGTCTTGCTTTAATTCGAGCGGCTCGTGCGTATCTGGTTTTAACTGGCGAGGATCCGGTTTATCGGAATCGCTACAAATGGTGCCTGCTTTGAAATGAGGTGGGCTGCAGCGGCTCTTGCTCTGGTTGGGAAGCCGACACCTCTTCGTTTTAATTAAACCTGTGTGTTAGTGAGGCTGTGTGCTCTGTAGTGGACAGGGTTCCCCCTGGGATGCTGGGGAGCAACTGAGGCTTTGGGATGCTGCTGAGATGAGAGGGAATGGGCAGGATGGGCAAAATTACGCAAGCCCAGCATTAGCTTCCCACGAGAGAGTTAAACCCCTGTGCCCCAGGTCACCAGAGGTAGATGTGCGCTCCTTGTCCTGATCAGAGCAGCGTGGGCAGGAGCTGGACAGCCAAACCCTTGAGTGCGACGGATCCTGGGCACCAGAGAGGTTTACAAATGGCTTGTTTTCCCCCTTGATTCTGCGTGGGGATGAGGGGGGTCCAGTGGAGGAGCTGAGACAGCTTGCACGGAGGCGGTTGTCCCCTCCAGCCTCTGACCTGCTCCCTCTGCCACGGTGGCAGAAGCAAATGGGGCTCTCGCGTCACCTGAAAGGCGGGAGGTGTGGAGCTGTGGTTTTACAAACAGCTGAGCTGACAGTCGCTTGCTGCCGGCTGAGGTCTTCCTCTTCCCGTCCGGCTTGGCCTGCCCTCTCTTGGGGGCTTCTGGGGCACATAGTGCTCCAAATGGGGAACTGATTTTCATTGGGTTTCCTGCCGTCTTACATGTTCAGCAGCCCCTGGAAAGTCGGGTGAGCCCCAGAACTTGCTCAGGATAAACGTGGGGTGAGAAGGGCCCTTTTCCTTCCAGAGCAGAGTGCTGCAATGCCTTGAACCACCTCGTGAACCTGGTGCAGCGAGGAACCGGCGGGAGCTCGGTCTGCGGCCAGGGTGGCCCAGCATCCCCCCGCGAGCAGGGGTGGGAGCTGTTGGCAGAGCTCGCACGCTGGGGGCAGCCCAGTTGGTTGGTGATGACTTTGGTCCTTCACATTTTCCTTGCAGCACTGAGGCTAGAAGTGGCTTTTTTTTCCACCTCCCTCCTCATTTTTATATACATATATATATACACACACACACACACATTATTTCCAAAGTTGCATTTAAAAATGTAGCCACTTTTCTGCGGGGCAGCAGCATCTCGTCCTAAGCACGTGTATTGTTTCACCCAGGCCTGCCGGGAGCTGCGTGGCTCGGCTCTCGCCGTCCCAACAAACCATCCTGGGTTTTTAATCCCCTTCAGGCAACCAGAGCTTCTGCGCTTATGGGTTGGGCACTGAGGCAGCTCTTTTTGTTCATGGAGGAAAAAGTTCCTTTGTGCTTCTTGTAGTTAAGAGAAGGCAAGCTTTGAGCAAAATATCAGAGAAACTTCTTAATGGTCAATTTTACTAGGCAGTTATATTGGCACTCCTGATAAGAAGTGTTGCTGCTTGTCTAGACAAAAGCACTGGAAAACGAAGCATCGTGTAGGGGAGACACAGACAAGATAATCTAATAGGTCTCTCTTTGTCTCCAACTTGTTCCTCTGAATAGCGCACAGCACTGATGTGAAGAGCATTTTTAAAGGGCCTGGACGCAGCGCGTGAAGCCAGGCTGGGTGCTCGCATGGGTTCACCGCACCGGCTGCAGAGCAGGGGGAGCAAACTGACTCCCGTCCTTCCTGGCAGTGCTGCATCACCCGGCCACCACCCAAACAATGGGTCGGTGTGGGCCTGGGGTAATGTGAAAGATGTAAATTAGGGGAAGTGTTGCTCCTTAGAGTTGTAATAGTCAGAAGAATAAAACCTGTTTGCATGAGATCTTTGTGGGGCTTCTTAGGAACTGTGCAGTGGATTTTTCTCAGGGCTATTTTCGTCATTCTGCGTGAGAGATCAGACCAAGGAGGACCTGCTCCTGCCGGCTGTTGTTAAGTGATGCTAAAGTTGCACCCAGGACATGGTTTGAAGTGCGCACGCAGGAAAAAAAGTATTGGTTAGTCCTAGAAAACAGAGGAGCCGTGCTACATGTTGAGTGCCATCTACTGGCACCTCATCCATGGTATTGACATGTTTGCCCGGGGAGAGGGAGAGCTGTCACAGAGGTCAGCAGCACAGGACCCTCCGTTGGGCGTACGGAGGGAGGGCTCGGTATGTCCAGCCTGTTGACAAAGGGATGGTAAAGCTGGGCTTCCCCTCTGCTCGTTCAGCGATGTCCTCGTTGTCCGAGCAAGTCATAGTCCCACCCGGTGCAGGAGGAGCGCAGAAGTAGGTATCTGCTGAGGCTGACGCATCCCAGCCCGAGCTGGATGCTTCATGCCGTACCTCCGTGACAGATTTAACACGGGATGCGTCTGTGCTGCTGTTGGCAGAAGCCATGCCACTCTCTGTTCCTGTCCTCTCCCTTGAGGTGGCTCCAGATACTTGTCTACATACTGAACCAGACCAGGTGGCAGATCTAGATTGTTAAAAAAACCAACCCACCACCACCAGCTCAGTCCCTTAATCTCTTCAGCAGCGTTTGGGCTGATGCGCTGCTTGGAGACGGGTGGTGTGATCTGGTTTTACGGACAAGGGGAACCAGGGCACAAGAGGCTGGAGCAACTTTTTGGTGTCCCCTGGCCAAGGTGTGATTAGAAACAGGGTTTCTGAGGCTGATTGACAGCAAAACCCCATGGTGCAACGCATCATTGATTTCTGCTGATGTCAAGAGGCTGACTGAGACCTTGCCTGATGGGCTCTACGCTGCCTACGCCATAAGCCTCTGTAGACCTTAAAACAAAGCTGATGATTTTATAATTTTTTTGTCAGGTAAGCTGTTCCTGTGACTTGTCCTTTTGGCTTTAGGGGTACAAAGGGAATTTGAGGTATGGAGTATGGTTGTGCAAAGATGGGATTCTTCGCAGGGGAAGGGACAAGTGAACATCTTGAAGTGTTTATAGTTGAGGAAAAGAAAGTCGTGGTTCTTGGAAATGGTGCTACTCAGTAGCAAGTAGATAGAATACAGCCCTTTTCAATGCAATTTAAATAATCGATGATGTATTCAATTACAGAATTATTTGGCAGAGCTCTAAATATGTCGCATCTGTCCTTAAACTGTTTTTAAGGTAAATACCTCACTGTGCTGTGTCGTGTTGACCAGATTCTGTAAGAACTGGTGCCTGGGAGGGAAAACTCCTTGGCTGTACGTCCAGTTATCCCCAGAACTCTGTACCTTGTGTACTGCCGGCACTTGGTTTTGCTTTAGGAGTGCCTTAGCACGCCTGGCTTGTGTATTTTGGGCACGTTCAGCTACTGAAGTTTGCCATCCTGCAGTTACAGTGCTCTAACTGGGCCTGGCCGGGGGTTTCGGCAACAGGTTGTTGGTAGCTTCTGCCTTGCCCACCAGCTTGCTCTCGGGGGACAGGACGGCAGCCGTGAGCCCGCCGCGCGCTCGGCGATGCTCGCCTTGGGAAAGGAGAAGGCAAAAAGACGAACCTTTGTTGTGGAGACCATAGTCTTGAAGTTACATGCAAACAAAAGCTGGAGTTGAGGGCTCGCCCCAGCCCCGCGGAGGGAGGCAGGCAGGCAGGTGGTGTTGAGAACACTTTGTTTGGGAAAGTTTTTCTCATTGTGTCGAACAATTCTTCTTAGATGATCCTTCCTGTGGGCTGAATCATCGTCTCGGCGAACACATGAGCTTTCCTAGCCAGCCCCGCGGCCGCATCCTGTGCGGTCCGGGGCATCCTGCGCTGCCGGTGGAGCCCGAGTGCGCTGGGCTGCCTAGCACCCTGCAGGATTGCAGCCCCTGCGTTTTGGGTTAGAATAAACGCTCCTGGACATGTGTTGGCTTCAGCCTTCCTCTCCCCTTTGGGATCTGGGTTTGACCCTTGCTCCAGGGAAGCTTGCAGGGTAAGTGCTGGCTCGTTAGCAATAAAGCATACAAGTCATTAACCACCATCCCTCTCCCCGGTAAGAGAAGACTTACAAATAAACTACCAAGGCCACTGTGATTGTGCGTGCGTGTGTTCGGCCGTTTTGCCACGTAATTTCCACATTATTTGGAAGCGGTCTTTAATTTGTCTAATTTTTAACCGCCCCTGGCCTCGCTACCTGCTGGCTTCGGAGCGTGGCGGTGGCCCGGGAGGGCCCACGTACGCACGGCCGGCACTGCTCGCTGGATGCGGCCCGGGGAAGCCGCCAAGGAAAGCCTTTTTGTTTGATCTGAAATGTTTCTTTTGCAAACTTTTGGGGTTTTGTTGGTCAGATATAAGCACACAGGCTTTTGTCCCCTATTTTCTTGCTCGGTGAGTAACAGAAACCAAGTAGAAAATGATTTCTATTCCCCAGCAAAAGGGCAGCGTTCTGGTTGCATGTCTGATACCGTAATTTTATTTTACATTGCAAATTGAACACTTGGAAAGATGCAAATCAGAGTGGAAACAGAGGTATAGGCTTCTAAGTAAAGTAGTGGGGGTGTATGCACCTATTCTGTGCATCTGCGTGTATGTGCAAAATACACAATTGCCTGCGGAATACGAAAGGTCAATATGTAGGGTCTCAGGGGACCCGCAGCCGTCGTATTTCATTCCTCGCTGGCATCGGGCTGCTGTGCGCGCTCAGCAAAATGAATTCTTTCCTTGGACAACAATACGTGCGTTAGTGTCGAGTGTCTGCATCTTTCATGAGTGTGCAACTTTGTGGTAAAATAAATGAGCTGGAAAAAACAGGATGTGGATTTACTCTCGCTCTTCTCCCCAAAGCTTTCTGTTTAATGGAATATAACCCCTTCGTTTGTGAACAAGCCTGTATCTACTGAATTTAAATTGTTTTGTGGTAGCGAACATGTTGATGTTGTTGAATGAATGGGATGCAGAACCTGAGTAAAAGTTCTCTACAGGGCTGTCTTTGCGTTTCAGTTTGCTCGTAGGACTGCAGTTCCCTGGAGCCCTCAGAGGTCCTATGGACAGACATATGGGCTTCAAGCCGGGGGCTCCTGAGTGGCACGGATCTGGTGTTCAGGCCAAGGATGTAACTCCTTGTAGCTCCATGGATTTTAATATTTAGTTAATAGAATTAAACATTTTCAAGTTTGCCTGCCTGGAAGTGGTGAGGAGCTGCGTGTTGGCAGCGTTCAGTAAGCTTGGGTTAAAGGATTGCTGGGGAGGTGATGGGGCGGCACTGCTGGTGTCCAGCGCTGCGTTTCTCTGCACTGAGGTTTGGCAGTCCTGAGCTGGAGTCGGCTTTTTGATGCCTGGGTGTGTTCCCCAGCCTCCTGTCGAAAAGCAGTTCGGGGAGGGCTGAGGTGCTTCACGGCACCCTCCTGGTAAGGGGTCCTGCAGGGTCCGGTCCGAGCCACCTCCTTGCTCTTCTGCAGGGTTGGTTTTATCGTGAGCGGCTACCAGCAGCTGCATGTGGCTCATCTCCAGTCGTGGACACATCCATAGGGCTTGGAGCAGCCTCTCGTGCTTCTCCAACCCTCTGTGGCCCCTGCAGCCCTGCTCTGCCATGTCGTGGTGCAGCGGGATCGCGGGGCCGTCTGCCTGGTGGCAATGGGGTTCCCGCTGTCGCCTTGGGCTGACTTTCTGTTTCCATCCATGAGGAGCATGGGCTGACTCTCTGTTTCCATCCATGAGGAGGGTAGCAGAGCCGCTCCTCTGAAAACACGTTGATCCAAGGTACCAGCAAAGCAAAAGCGAACTCTCTGACACCTGTTACCAGTCTGACTCAAACAAATGTGATTCTTGGCCCGTTTCCCTCTGCTTTTGTCCCTTAGACCCTCCTTGATATCCCGCTTCTTGCAGAGCGTAGAGGGGCTGTTGGGCTTGGGGACAAGGGACATGGGTAGGTTCGTCCCAGAGAGGCTGGGGACAAGGGATGGACTCGTCCAGCAGGCTGCTGACCTTTGAAAGCACCGACTGGTCGAGCCCCGTGTTATCCTCTGTCCCCTTTTCATGCTGCTCCTTTGTGCTCTTGTTTGGTCATTGCTGTGCCTTTGTTTTTACAGCTGGGGGAAGTGTTTTGAGCTTTAAAGTTTATTTTCTTCCCTCTGGTTGTCGTCACAGGTTTGTTTTCTTTCTCCCTGTGGCATCTTGCTGTCTTTCCTAGGGGCTGGGAGGCAGGACTGTCGCTGCTCTCCGTGCCTTTCCGCTGGAGGGAGCGAGCTGCTTCCCTGCACTCGGGGAGGCCCGATGGCCTTGCTGCCTTCACTTGCTCTCACTGGCTTTTTGTTGGTTTAATAAATCCTGTCCAGTTTGGCCTATCCTCCAGGGAGAGTGTAGCCCAGCGGTTGGGCCCTGGCATGAGCCACGGGGCTCCGGGTCTGGTCCTTGGCCGTGCCGTGGACACCGGTGGCCGTGCCACGGTGCAGCGTTGCCCCACCACTGGCACTGCGTGCAGTTCTTTTGCAAGGCCTTGATGAGGTTTGGGCTGGTCCAGGCGATTTATTTCCTTAACTATGACTTTAAGCAGGCAAAGCCTCATTTGGATTACCAGAAAGCCACCCCCAAAAATGCAGTGGGGACCTGCCTGTAGGGTCTGCAGACAGCACTTGTTTCTAAAGTGAAACGTGGTTGAATTTGCTTGTTGGGTTTTCTTTTTTTTTTTTTTTTTTTCCCCCAACCCTTCCCCCCCCCTTTCTGGGGAACCATTTTTTTCCATTTTTTTTCTTTNTGCTTGTTGGGTTTTTTTTTTTTTTTTTTTTTTTTCCCCCAAACCTTCCTCACCCCTGTGCTGGGCACCATTTTTTACACTTATTTTTCTCTTCTGGGGCATTTCTGGGATGTCACCCCAGTACCCCTGAAAAGCAGCCCGGGAGCTGCCTTTGAGCCCGCCCTGTCCTTTGAGAGCGGTTGCAGCCGCCCATGGGCTGTGACATCCAAGCGAAGCAGTGTCCTGACCCACAGCAGAAGCTGTGAATCCAGCTTCGTTTTGAAACGCCGTGTGCATCACCTCCCAGACCATCTTCCAAAAGACCAGGAGTAACTAAGTACTTCTCTGGCTCTTTTCCCCTTCTTTCTCGCTTTTTTTGGTGTTGGCTGTAGATTTAATTTCGCTCCATGCTCATCCCTCGTCCAAAGCCAACGGGGAATGGATCATTTTTCCCCACTCCCTGCCTCTGGTACTGCTTCCATCTTTCCCAGCCCCAAACATTTCCTAAAACACAGCTCTGAGCGTGGACTGTGCAGAAACTACTGAACCAGAATACGATGCAGGAGATACCACAGCAGATGCTAAGCGTAGGAATTAATGATCACCGAAGTAGTGGCATCAGCTTTTTTAAGTCAAAAATTATCCCTGAGTGTGCATTTGGGGAGGGGAGAGGCAGCAGCGGGCGCTTCCCTGGGGACAGGGGCACGGGGGCCCGTGCGGGGTGGATGTGCGCGTCTTGGCTTTGAATTCTCAGTACATTCATCATCAGGAAGATAAATGGACAGTCTGCCCCATAAATCTTGCAGGGATCTGTGTTAGTGGGCTCCAGGATGACCTGTTTGTTTAACGTGTCCGCGCAGTTGTATGTGTCCCCGCTTTGGGTGCGTGATCTAGAGGACGGCATCGCTGCCCTCCACCTCACCGGGCTGTTGTGGTCCAGAGCATCCGTGTGTGCTGCCTGGCCCGCTTGCTCCTCCTGGACAAGTCGGGAAGGAGCAGCATGGAGGAGCAGGGGACAGGACCGAGCTAGGTTCTGGGGAGCTGTGAGCTTCTTGGGCAGCGTGGCTCCATCCCCTTCCTGGGACGTGATGCGGTGGCTGTGGGTCCCTCCGGTCAGGGCTGGCACCTCGTCGTTTTGGGGTGGTGGTGGGGGGGCAGTTATGCAGCAGTGCTCATCCTCAGGGATCACCCTCATGCCCCTCAAATGCTGGGCTTGGGGGAGCACATCCCAGTAAGCGCCTGTCTTCGTTCGAGCTAAATCATCCTGCGTCCGTCCGGCCACGCTGCGTCCCTCCCCGAGGAGCGGCCGGGCTGCAGCTCCCAGCAGCGCAGCACGGGCTGTGCGGTCACGGCACGAAACCGCCCGCTCTCAAGCACGATCCACTGAAATTCTTTCTTTCTCCCCAGGCAGCAGAAAAGCTGAGCCTTGCTGTCTCGGCCAGCCAGCTTTGGTCAACCTCAAATTTCCAGGCAGTGGAGGGGATGAGAGGGAGCTCCCCTACCTGGAGCGAGGACACCCAGTCTGCCCGATGAGCAGGGGCCACCAAAGTGGCATTGCCGGGGGCCCTGTGCTGCCCTCCAGGTGTTCGGCACTGCTTGGTTTTGGGGGACTTTTTTGGCCTTTTTTTTTTTTTTTTTAAATTGTTTTGTCGTGCGCCGGGAAAAGGAAGTGAACAAATTGTATAGTCCCATCCACAATCGACGTCCTGTAAACAGCTACCGGCTGCCTTCCATTCACAGCTGTTTTTTCCTATTCGGGGGTGGATGGGGCTGGTAAATAAACAGGCAGAGCTGGCGGCCGCTCCCGGCACCCACTTTTTCCCCTTGCAGGGGCTCTGCCGGCACCCAGGGGCCTTTCCCAGGGATGCCTGGGTGCCGAGACGCGTTGGTGGGTTTTCCCTCGCCAGGCGGCGGTGCACGGGTCTGGAGAGCCAACTCTCGCCAGAAAAAACAACTTTGCTAGTTTGGCTGGGACTAAAGCTAATTACTAGTCGACTAATTTTATTGATTTCAAATCCCTTTTAGCAGAGATTTTGCTCTGAGGCTGATCGCCAGAGCGATTAGGAGACAAAGCCGCTTAATTTGGAAGTGTTTATCAAGCAGCCTTCTGTCACCTCTGTTTCAAATCAAATTACGGTGGCACCGGTGTCTCTATCCGTGGCGGCTGGCGCTGTCCCACCTCTGATGGAAGCAGGCAGGGAGCGGGGTCCCCCACGCTTCTCCCAGGGCAGCTTGGGGGCTGGCAGAGGTTAAGTGTATCCGTAACGTAAGCACGGTGGGCTGCTGGCTGCGGGGTTTTTATTCCCAGCTGCCACCCCAGCCCCATCACGCTCCAGCCTGTGGACACCGCTCCAGCTGCAGAGCTGAATTTGCCACCCGGCTTTCAAAGCCTCGCTGCGGGCGCCTTGCAGTCGGTAGACCCCTGAAGATGGAAGATGCAGCTGCGGCTGCTCCCGGACCTTGTCCAGCCGCATGAAGGGCTTGGCCTAAATATTTTTAATAGACTTTAAAAAAAAAAAAAAAGCCTAACATAGTCGTTTTGATGGGAAATCAGATTAGGGAAGGCACTTTGATGCTGGCAGATTGCGGAGGCAGGGGCAGCCTTGGGGAGGGAAGCGCTCAGCCGCAGCTCGAGCAGCACAGCATCCCCGGTGGTGTCCCCCACTGTCACCCGTCAGGCTGCTGTGATGGTCCCCTCGCTGCATCCTCCCCCTGACACTGAAAACTAGGTGCCTTTGAGTCATTTGGGCCTGCTGGACCGCAGCGTAGCAGCCGTGCACGTTCTCCTCCGGGTATCCCTTGGTGCAGGATTTAAGAGCAAAAACTCTGAATCTTGCTGCACAAACAGTGTCTGAGAGTTCTCAGGAGCAAAACATCCTGCTCTGCATCCCTGCATGTCCTCCGGGTCCAGAGGGATGGCTGCCCACCCGTTGAGCTCATTTTGAAAGACCTTGGCCCAAATGCAAGAGCCATACGTCGGGGAGTTCTTGGCCGTCTCCAGGCGGGCAGAGCAGGGGCTGGCACCGAAGCTGCACTCCCTCCCAAGCTGCGTGCCGGTGCTGTGCTCGGATCGGGGGGTTCAGAGCTACAGAATACCTTGGGGCTCACGGCTGGCTCAAGGGCCAGCATGTGTGTCCGTGTAGCTTTTGGGGCTCAGGTTATTGAAACCCGAGCAGCATCTCTTGGTGCGGCATTGGCGCCTCTGGGGACCCCGTGGGTGAGGGCTGGAAGCCACAGAGTGGGAACTGAGCAGGAGGGACCGTAAGCGGCTTCTGGGATGCGGGGATGGGGCAGAAACCCCTACACCCTCCTTAATGCCTTTTCTTGTTTGAGAGTTGTGTGTTTAAAGTGGTTTCATTCCTCCTGGGTGGGGAACGGCTCCCGGTGCCCTGTGTCACCAGTTGGTGGCACGTAGCCTTTCACTACGGCTCCTTACCGGGTGCAGGGATTTTTTGCTGAGGCTAAACGTGGACAAATTATTTTTATCCGTGCTGAGAGCTTAGGACGGTTCTTGTCTATCAGCTCTTTTTAGCTGCGGCACAAAAATCGTAAGGGAAAAAAAAATTGCTGTCTGACAGCTACATCTTATTCTATTAGTATGTTTTAATTAGAACATGAGCAAGAAATGTGTTATGAATATTCATGATCAGGGTTATTAAAATGCACAATTAATCTGTACGCTTTTTAATAACTGTATTAATGGAGAGAGGAGGTAGTTCCTATTTTTGTCTTTTCTGATTTGGGAAGTGTGCCTTAACTTGGTTAGTTGGAAAATGGGTTTATTTTAAAATAAAGTTGGCTCCAGACAGCTGCTTGCACGCGTGGGCGTCTCTAAAACTGCACACACGCCCTGCGCTGGAGGAGCGTTGTAAACGTTGCAAAGCCGAGCGCTCAAAAGCTGGGATATGCCAGAATTAAGCTTGCTTGTGCAAACGTAATTCGGCTCCGCGCCACGTGAGTTTTGACACGATCTCAGTTGGTGACTTGGATTTATGTGGGGGTTTTTTTGTTTGCTTTTTTTTTTTTTTGCCCAGGACTGTGTGTGCTTTAGTGCAGGAATCTGTACCCGGGGGTGAGGCAGAGCTGGGGGGCAAGGGACACGTCTGCGGGATCTCCGTCTCGCCCAGGGGAGCCCAGCAGCACGTGAGCCGGTGAGCGCTGGGGGAATTGTGACCGCGTTCGGTGGTGGCACCGTTTGGGGGGATTTTGTGGTATGAGCGGAGCAAAACCCTGCTGATGGGGGCTTTCCCAGAAGCACCTGCCTTTGGCCAAACTTCGGGTTTTCGCAGGGTTGGCAGAGCGCATTTGCTGCCAAATTTTAGATCCTGACTCTGATACAAAGGGAGGGAAGAGCAGGTTGGCATTGAATGTAGGACAGATGCCAGAAGCCAAAAGAGGGCAGTCTGTTTGTTCCTGGCTTCATCCCAGAAATCCCTGAATCCTTAAAACACCTGCAGGCTGGAAATGGGGGGGTTTTGCTGGCATCTTTCATGCTGGTGACTGCAGCTCAGGGAAGGCATGAGACCTTTTTTTCCAGCAGACACCGGACAGGAGCCTGGCTCTGCAGCGGCACGCCAGCACGGGCACGTTGGGAGGCAGCCGAGCCTTTGGGGCTGCTTCCAGAGCCGTGTGCCGCTTTCTTCGGCCACTCCGGTGGGAGAGCAATAACCTCACTTCACCTTGGCAGCCACGTGAACACCAGCTCCTGGAGGGGAAAAAAAAAAAAAGGCCTTTTGGGTTTCCCCAGGGATTGGTTTGCTGTTGCAGGATCCGGCCGCCGCTGTGCACGCAGCACGGTTGCACGCTGCAGAGCCGACGGGAGGAGGTCAGGGTTTCCCTCCTGGCTGCTTGCCCCCAGCTCCGCGTCTCCCCGAGAGCAGCCAGGAGGAAGGAGCGGTGCCCGGGGCGCCGGCACGCTCTGGGAGAGCGGCTCGTCCTCCGCAGCCTGCCACGGTGCGCATCTGCCGTCAGAGCGCCCGGTGCGGTTTTGACCCCTCTTCGGGGCGTGCTGGTGGCGCGGCAGCGTGGAAGTAGCTCGTGCAGAGGGTTTCTCCACGTCTAGGGGTCACGTTAGCCTCTTGGCCTCGGCTTTTGTCGCCCGTACTGCCCACCGCCTCCTCTTCCCTCCTTCCCTGGGGAGGCCTGGCAGTGATCCCCTCTGCCAGGAATTTTGGCGAAAAATTCATCCTGGGCTTCCAGGCACCCGAGCTCCCTCCAGAGCCGCCCCCAGCCTGCCCCACTGAGCGTCCTCTCCCAGCACATCCTGGCCTGGGGACGCTCCTCGGCTGTCGGATGGGCTAGAGACAGGACGGGGGGGCTCTGTGGGAGGGCAGGGTGACCCGGGACCTGCAAACGCCCGTCCTGCACGGGGCAGGGGTGGGTGTGGGAGCCGAGACCCCCGTGCCTCGGCTTCCCCGCTGGCTCTGGGGCTCCTGAGGCGCCTGGTGGGGGCACGGGCTGCAGGCAAAGCCTGGTTGGCGCTGCGGTCCTCGTCCTTCCAGCGCACAGGGGCGAGTTTGCCAAGGATGTCTGAGGCTGCGGTTCCTGCTCATGTCTTCACCCTGACCATTGGGGAGCTTTAAAAATACCCATGAAAGCAAAATGAATAGAAGGAGCATTTCTGCCTCCTGATCTCCGTCGGTGTTTGCAGGGTATGCAGATGAATTGCTTTAGAAAAACACATTAGCAAAGCAAAAGTTTATTCTAGGAAGTAGGAGGTGGGAGAATTGGCAGTAATTCTCCCTAGTATCCAAGGTATTATTAGAGGCTTATCCCTGCTCTGCACAGTAATCACATTGGAAATTTTTGATTAGAAAACAAAATCTAAATGAGAATTATGAATATTCATTAGGTGTGGAGATTAATATGCATAATTATGCAAATTAGACAGCAATTAAACACCAATTCTCTGGGGAAATGATTAACACAAAGGCACAGAAATAGAAGGATGTAATTTGAAAGAAGTTTCTGGTTAAATGAACAGTAAGGGGAGCGGAGGAGACAAATACATAGCGTGTTTGCCATAATAATCAGCTTTGCTAAAATGAAATTGGAGTGCGCCCTGCAGCCCTGCCCTGCCGTGTCCTTGCTCCCACATGCACCCCTGTCCCTGCCACCGTCCCGCGCCTCCGCTGTCACCGCTGCTGCGAGCGGGTCTCTGCTCCTAAAAGAAAATCTTCCATAAGGCCCAGCCGGTGCTCCGCTGTCCTTGGCAGAGCCGGTGTGGAGGGGCTCCCCGGAGAGCCCCCGGAGCCCCTGGCTCGGGGGGTGCCGTAGGGTGATGCTGGACGCTGCCGGGAGCCGTTGCGAGAGGTTTCTCGTGGCAAGTGTGGCCGTGTACCCCCCGCAGCGGGGTTGGGGTTTCCATGGGACGAGGCGGAGAGATGGGTCTGGCCGGTGCCATCTGCGCTGCTCAGCCTCCTGCAGATCTGGGATTTCTCTCTCTCTGCCCCGGCTCAGCTCGCAGTATCTGCATAGCATCTCCAAAGCCCGGCCACAGGGCGGAACGATGCCCCCGCCCTGCCCGGCCCCCTCTCAAATCCCTGGCTTTACCTCCACGAACCTTTGAATGGGGAGATGCCGACTGCTGCTCACTGACCCCTGGTCACCCCCCGGAGCGGAGGAGACAGACCAGCACAGTCGGAAATCCTGCTGCCGAGTCGAGCCAAGGCTTGGCTGCCAGGAAAGGTTTCTTCCGTGCAATCGTGGTGCCAGCTTGAACTGCGAGAGCTTTGCTGATGTGACTCCACGGGCTTTTTTTTGTCCCGGTAGACGTTCGCCATCTCCCCCGGGTGCCTTGTGTGCTGGTAGCCCAAGAGGCGCAGCCTGGGTGGACCTGGCAGACGATGAAAGGAGGCGATTTCCTACCGCGGTCTGTGTGCCGGCACATTGCAAAACCCTCCTGCTTGATCCCTTGCCATTTTGGTTCAGATCCCCTTTGCCAAGGATACGCTTGGGAGGGCTAAAAATGAGAAGGACGGGAGCGTGCTCTGATCGGCCCGGTGTTGACAGCGCACCTTCCTCTGCGGGAGCGTGGTGGGGCTTGAATAGCAAATGCCTTTGAACAAGTGGGACTAAGCCACGGGTAACGGTGTACCCCCAGCAATCCCCATCCCAGGTGCTGTCAGGTCTGGGCGCTCTTTTAATCTGCTCGGGTGCAATCAATAACAGAGTTTGGCCTGTGACCTAGCAGCACCATGGGAAAAAATCGGGTCCCACTGGAGCATCAGGACGGGTGCAATGAGTTTTTAATTCGTAGTCCTCTTCACTGTCAGTCTCTGGGGAGAAGACGTTCATGGGCGCTCTCTGGAATAAAGCAAGTTAAAATACTTGTTTCTCCTCTTCCCACTGTCCCGTGTTTTGAAGTGTTTCCAGGCTGTGGTGGGATTTGCTTTGAAGTTTGTGGAATAAACTCCCAGCTGGAGTGGGAAGATGAGGAGGGAGAGGGGAGGATTTGTCACGCCAAGTGGAAGTGGTTTATTAATGAAAATATTGTTTTGTTTGTAGAAGGAAGAGTTAATTTTGCGAGAACACCTTTGAGGCTTTGCTGATAAAGCAAGAGTAACCTTTGTTCTTCCTGTTTTTCGATAGGTTTGGATGAAAGACCGGGATCAGGTTCCTGGGGAACGGGAGATCAAAACAGCTCCACATTTGACCAAGGAAGGGTAAGGATGAAGCACAAACACCGAGCTCCAACCAAAATAAACAGGAGCTTTACCATGGCTGCTCAGCGCATGTGTTTGTGCCCAGGTTGGGTCTAACCCTGGAACAGTTTTTCTCGCCCCATTTTGGACATGGGTTCTGTCAACCCTGCGGGGGCGACGGTGGGGAGAAGCCTTCCCCGTCCCCATCTCCCCGGGCTTTGCTGCCTTGAGGTCCCCCTGGAGAATGGCTTCTCCTCCCAAACCTCCCCTGCACCCCGTGCAGGCTCCCCCCGGCTGCTCAGGCTTCTCCCTCCCTGCGCTGGGCTTTGGCGTGGGCAGAGGGGGGCTCCTGGCTGCGGCGGGGGAGAGGAACCCAAATGGCTTCGCAGCCCAGCGGGTTCAGGGATCTTGCCTGACGGGCTGTGCCTTCGGCAAAGCTTGCTAGGTGCCCACCATGCACGGCTCTGGGAGCCTGAGGGGCCGGCTGGGGCTTGCTTTGGGGGGGAATCTGCCACGTCGGCCGGCCAAGGTGCCCTTGGCGGGGATGGAGAGGGCGGGAAGGGTTTTGCAGGGAAGGAGTCAGCGCTGCAACAGCGTGTAACTGGGGCCTGAGGAGGGAGGGGAAGAGAGAAAAGACGTTAACTTAATGGAAATGGTGTTATTTTGACAGATGCTCATTTTATTGGGTTTCTGCGATTCATTTTTGCAATGGCACCTTTCCCTTCCTGTAGGTCAGTGGCGGAGCAGGCGCTGTGGTGTCGTTGCTCATTTTTCTAGGCCTTCTCCTCTTGGGAGAAGAGGGGTGCCCGGCTCTCACCTGGCGCGTGCCGAGCTGCTGGGTGAAGGCAGAAAATGCCCAAGAGCTGCCAGCACGGGGCAAACCCCGCATAGATCCCAGCTTTGGTGCTGTGTCCCCTCCCAGCGCCACAGCCTCATGGCTGCACTGCCCTGCTCTCCCTTGCTATGGGGATAAGATCATTTCTGTGCCCTTTTTACAAGGAGCCTTTGACTTCGACCCTTCCTGCTATGGGAGAGACTGAGCTCCAACAGCCTGGTGTTTTGGTGTTTGGCTCGGCATCCCCACGTGCCTGGGTGGTAACTCTTCCGTGTTGCTTCAGCAGAGCTATGGCGAAGGCCCCCACTACAGCGAGCACAGGGACCTGCCGTCTCACAACAGCATATCTTCATCACCATTCCTGGGAGCTGGACTAGTGGGTAAGTGCCCTTCAGCTGCCTGGCGGGTGCGTGGTCAAAGCAGGGGAAATCTAACGCAGAATGGCTCGTGGGGGTGGGAGCATTTGCAGTGGCCAGCGTTGCTGTTCCCCATGTCGGACCCGCTCCAGAAGCTGTTCTCAAAGCTGATGTTAAAGGAGCTGCTGTCCAGAGGGTCTCATCAGTGCCTGACGTGCATGATAGTTGCCGTATTTTATGTGCACGATTATTTTTCCCTGCTTTACAGTAGCACTCAGAGGCAATAGCGGAGATTGATGCCTGCCGTGGCCGGGTTTGCTCTTGGGAGCTGGTAATCAAGGGTGGAAAAGCACCAGGAGAGAGGGGGAGGAAAGGCACAGATCATCCTTAAGGCCTCGCAACAGGCTCGTGGCTGCTTTGCTTTCTAGCCTTGCAGCCCCAGGGTGGTGCAGTCTCCGCAGAGAGCTGGAGGTGCTTCCCCTCGGTGCAGTGGCATGTGGAGGGCCTCTTCTTGTGTCCTGCAAGGCTCCGGGAGCCCCGTCTGGCTCCTCTGTCCCCTGCTGCAACTGGGCAGCACGAGGAATTCGGGGGGACCGGCGAGTGCCGCGCGGCCTGGCCCCGCCTGCTGTGCCGGAGACTGTGACCGTGCGTGACCAGATGCTTGTGATAATTTACCCAGTTACCTCTCCCAGCTCGGGGGTGGGAGGGGAGATTAAGAGCAGAAAATACCCATCCTGAAGGGCTTAGAGAGCTCTAATGACATTAGGTCAGGAACCGGGGTTAGTCCTCCCCACCTTTGCCCACGCAGTGGTGGTTAAAACCCTGCAGCGAGCGCGGAAGGAGCGGTGTCGGGGCAGGGCCCCGCAGCTAGCGGCGTTTGCTCCGGGTTTGAAGGGTGGGGTGAGAAGAGGGCGTCGTGTTTGAAACAGAAAATCACCACCGCGGCGGGAGGTTCCTCCTGTGGAGCTGGTCCGAAAGGGGAAGAGGGGAGTGGGGTCGTGCTGGGAAGCGAGCAGCCACGCGTTTGCTCCTCCTGGCTCGCGTCTGGGGCGAGGGGCTGGCTCTCGGCTCCGCTCCCCCCGTTCGCTCCTCTTGCTGTCGGGGGGGACGGACGATATTTAATTGCCCCTCGGGGGTCCTGCACAGGCATGGAAAAGCATTTCTGAGCAGCTCCCCCCTGTCCCTCGGCAAGGGCGGTTATCCCCTCTCATTTTCTGCCCCAGGAGGATGGAAGCAAAGCAGAAGAGATGTTTCTTAATAAGACGGTGGAGCCTTGATGCAGTTCAGGGTTTCTTGGGGGTGTGCGTGGGGGGGACCCATCCCAACCCATCCCACCCCTGGGGCTGAGGCAGCCTTGAGAGTTTCCAGCTGAGAAGGAGCTGCCCGGGGAGGAACACGGAGGTTTCCCCTTTGATGTGTGCAGGAAGATGCGTTTGGCTTCCTCTCAAAGGCAGGGCTCCCAGTCTTTGGCAAGTGCCGCGGCACTCCCCGGCAAGGCTGCGAGCCCAACCCGTCCCCAGCACGTGGAGCTGGAGCCTGTGCTGCCCCGGCGGGTGATTTCCACCGGCTGTCTCCACAGCGGAGGGCGAGCTGCGGCCTCGTGGTCGGCAGGGTGGCAGCCACGCGCTGTGCCCAAGGCTCGAGGGCCTGCCGGGGCTGCGTCTCCCCACGCTGGCGCAAGGTCTCGGCTGCTGGCCTGGGCAGTTGGCCGCAGCACCAGGAGCTCCACTGCTGAAACAGGAGCTGGGGAGGCCAGGAGAGAGCAGCCAGGAGGGGCAGGGGGCTCCTCACGTTTCAAAGTCGCTTTTGTTCCTAAAATTGAATGTGGTTAAAGTAGAAAATATCAATTCCTAGAGCAGGTTCCAAAAGACATAAATAAGTTTTGCTTTGCCTCTGTGCTCATGTGCTGAGAAGGATGGACTGGAGGAAGACCGCGGGTGGGATTTTCTTTTCCTCTTTAGAATCATAGAATCATTAAGGTTGGAAAAGCCCTCCGAGATCATCTAGTCCAACCGTCAACCCAACACCACCATGACTATTAAACCCCATCTCGAAGTGCCACATCCACATGTTTTTTGAACGCCTCCAGGGATGGTGACTCCACCCCCTCCCTGGGCAGCCTGTGCCAATGCCTCACCACTCTTTCCGTAAAGAATTCTTCCTGATATCCAATCGAATCTCTTTACCAAGCTGCTTCTGAAAATTTTTCAAGTGGCAAAGTGGTAAGTGGAAGGGGAGAGAAAGGAATGCAGAAAAAAAAAATGCTTTTGTGTATGATAGCGTAAAAGAGGTGGCAAAATGGGAGGGAAAGGTGAGTTTTGGAGATGTGTCACTTCAGCTGCCAGTCCCTGGTTTCCAGCAAGGTTCCCCCCGGGCGACGGCAGGCCGGGCAAGCTCATGCTATTGAGTGGAACCAATGAATTGTAAAATGTGAGGAGATGGAAGGAGCAGATTAGGAAGGACGTGTCCATGGTATTGGGTGGACAGAGGGTGCACGAGACTGTCATCTAAGACATTCTCCAAATTCAGAATTTGTATCTCTTTCCTACTTGACCTCTATTTCTTCAAGGAGGATCAGAAACTGCCAGAAGCAGCATTTCAGGAAGAACGTGATCTGTCTTGGAACTGGTGGACTTGGCCAGCTAGAGAGGGAGGCTGAAGCTGAAAGGGCCCCACAAAGAAAACGTGCGTGTTGGCATCCCCCGTTGGCGTGGGCTCTCAGCGCTGGTCTCTGCTGGCTGCCGCTCGGTTGGGGCGGCGCTGGCCTCCTCCGGGAACCTGTGTCCTCCAGCTTCTGTGTTTCTTGGGTCCGTGCAGCCTCCCAGAGGCAGCCTTCAGCCAGCCATCCTCTAACAATGTGCATTAGGGACAACGAGCGCCCTTCCCGCAGCGAAGGGCGCTCCTGGCCAGGCAGCACGTGTTGGAGAAATGGAGCTAAACTGTGGGGTTTTTTGTTGTTTTTTTTTTTCGGGGGG
>VZTL01024657.1:40308-54918 GCA_013400535.1 Scopus umbretta | reverse complement strand
GGGGGGGGGGGGGCTCTATTTTGCACATCTGTCTAGCAAATTGAAAGGTGGCTCCACTCTCACCAGCCTTTGGTGGGCTGGGGAACTCCTGCCAGCCCCAGCTTTGAAGCAGTGCTCGTGTCCTTTTGAGGGTGGAGACCTCACCCGCCCCGAAGGCTGATGGCGTTTTGGGGCCGTGGTGTGCAGGAGGAGGAGCAGGGGTGCAGCTGGGTGCTCCCTTTCCCACGTGAACTGTTTCGCCACTCACAAACTGATCTGACATGAGCAGGGGTATGAGGAGAAAGATTTGGGAACTGCAGGCTGTAGTGGCCGTTCGGATAAAGGAGCAGTGGAACGTGCAAGCTTGTTCATCCCAATTTCTTCCTGGCGCGTCCCTGCGCTGGGAGCTGCCTTTGCAGGGCTGGCCAGGGAAACTCTGGCTGCAGGTGGGTCTGGCTTGTGAGCAGCGGCGATGGTGCGCAGAAGCAGCGCAGAGCATTGATTTCAGGTTTATGTAGTTGGGGGGGGGGGAATGGAGAGCAGTGCCAGGGCAGCAGGCTCCGTGAGAAGAGCAGAGCTGGAGGGATTTGCATGGCCCAGGAGGGAAGGAAAGCGGGTGCGAGTTTGGGGGAAGCAGGGCGCTGCCAGCACGTCCCCGAGCCCCCCGCGAGGCTGAGTGCCTGCTGCCTCTTGTTCCTGCCCGCCGGCCCAGGCAGGTCCCTTGGGCCCCGTCCCCCCCCGCGTGGAGGGGGCTGCTCAGCTCCTGGGGGGGGAGGATGCTTCGGCAGCCCACGCTGAGGGAGCACAAAGCTCTGGTGCAAAGTGCCGGACAGGTTTAATCCCAGAAGGACAGGGAAGCTGTTGTTTCCTGCAAGCAGGCAGCAGTCCTGGCAGCAAGAGACACCGGTGCCGGTGGCTGGAGGGATGGTCGCCTTGCTGGCTCGTCTGCGGGCGGCCACGGTCCGACACGGTCTCAGGATGATGAACCTGCAGATTGCAGGGTGCGTGCTTAGTCCAAAACCGTTTTGAATTCACGGAGTATGCTTTGAAAGGAGAAGTACTGACTTCTGTTCAGCTGGGACACACAGATGTGATATTTGGGACTTACGGATGTTCTTTAGATGAACGTACAGCATCTGGCACGATGGGATCTTGGCTTTGGGAGGCACCTTGAGTGCAGAGCAGGAGAGGGGCTGCACTGACAGCGGGACCTGGGGGTGCTGCTCCCAGGGCTGGCCTTCCCCTGCCCTCAGGGCTCCCCAAGAGCTGCAGGTGACGCCGCTTGTCCACTTTTTGAAGGGGATGGTGCGAGGGCAGTCTTCAGACGGATGCTTTCCGAAGCCCGGGTTCGCTCTCTCCCACAGCTTCAGCTCTGCAAGGTGATGGGGAAAACCAGAGCTGTCTGCAAGACTGACTGGGTGGGGAGTTCTGGCCTGTGTTGCACTGGATGGGATAACCTAAATTTAAAAAAAAAAAAAAGTCCTTGAGTGGAAATACCATCAGTGCTCTGAATAAAAATCATGCGTGGCTGCCGTATGGGGGTCAGTGAACCCGACGAGCAGGGAGCGGTAGCAGTGCCTGCGAGCTCCGTCGCTCCTTCCTCCAAGTGGTCAAGCTTTGAGCCCTTGGTGCTGCTCCCCAAGAGGATGGGTGGCGTCCTGCCAGGTCTGAGCTTCCCAGCCTCCAGTGGGGAGAGGTGACGGGGACCGTCCCTGGCTGCCCAGGATGCTACCAGGACACAGCGCGGTGAGGAACGGGCTCATCCCAGAGGGTGAGGAAGGCTCTGCTATTTGTTTTAAATCACCAATCTTCAAAATCTGCCACTCTTTTACCATTCATCTTCAGCAGGGGCAGGCAGGGGGGGATTGCTTAAGCAGCAGGGAAATTGATAAGCCATAACAGATTTCTTTCTAGTAATTATTTCTAGTAATTAGCTTCTTTTCAGAGGAGTGTTTCTAATCTGGTGTGTATTGTGAACTGTTGTGGATTGGGTTCTTCCTGGACAATGGTTTTATTCTGCCCACAGACAGGGTTTGTCCGCTGCTCCTGGTTTTTTAACATTTTTTTTTTTCCTTTCTCCTTTTAATCCCTGGCTGTGCTTTTTCTCCCCTTTTTCCCCAGGCCGTAACTCTAATGGAATTACCGGCGCGGGGCTGCGGGGAGGCGTGCGGTGGGTGGCTGTGCCGTGGCCGGGGCGGCGGGTGCTGGGGGCTCCGTTTCGGACGGCGGGGACGGGGTGATGCGGGGGGACTGGTGTGACCTCCCCGCGGGGTGGCAGGAGCACGGAGCGCTGCGCCTCGGCAAAGCACCTGCCTGCCTTCCAGCAAGCACCGGCAAAACCCACAGGCAGCGTAGGATCGCCTTTCCTTGGCTTATTTGTACACATCTGTGAGCGGATCCTGTCTTGGGGAGAGAAATGGCAAAACCACAAGTTTACTTAAAAGCGTGGTTTGTTCTGGTGGAGGTGAGATGCTGCTGTGGTCCTGGGTGCCGAGGCCAAGCCCTGCCGCTGCCGGACCTGGTGGCAACCTTGGGAAAGGGGAGTTTTTATTCTGCCACCTTGTCTCTGAGCCCGGGAGCAAATCTGCCTTTGGGAGGAGAGAGCGCCAGCGGCGCGTGGGGGTTTCTCTGCAAAAGCCCTGGGTGAAGGCAGGCCCTGAGGAGGCTTCATCCGAGCCCGGTGCAGCCGGATTCTGCAAGAGGGAACTTGCTGGGGAGAGGAGAGAGTTTGGGAAATCGCTTATTAAGCAGGGTTGAAGGCAGCGTGGGCAGGCGAGGGGCCGGGGAAGGAGCTGGCGGGGGTGGAAGAGGCAGGAGGGGGGTGCCAGGACTCGCCGCGAAGCAGCGCGGTGAAGAGCTGGAAACGCTCAACACTCCCAGCCAGTTTCGGAATGCACCTTGCTCCAGGTGCCCTCCGCCGTGCCTCATCTTTGCATGCTAAAATTTGCAAAGGTAAATCCAACAGGATTTCCAAGGGAAACCCCTTTCCTATGCAAGGGACTTGTTCCCAGTATCTTCTGGTTTTTTGTTGTTGGTTTTTGGTTTTTTTACCTCCCCTGAGATCCCTTAACTCCCATCTGCAGGATTTCAGTAATTTGGTCAGGAGTGAGATGGCATTTGGGGAGATTCCTGCTGTTTTCTGCCAAGACCTGCCTCCATCCTGGTCCTTGCTGTGGTCCTGGGGGTTTGCCACCTTTTCTGGTTGGTGCCCCGGGGCTGTGGCTGCCAAGGGGCGACTTGGGCAAGTCCCAGCGCAGCCAGGTTTACCCTATGTGCCAGCTGGCATCTCCCCGGCGGCAGAAACAGCACCTTCTGCTGGCAAGTTCAGCTTTTCCTTGCCCAACTTGTGGACTTTTTTTATTTCAGTAGGCTGGATACATTCCGATCTAGAAAAGTTTGCCATTCTTCCTTCTGCCTTGTTTTCCTAGGCAATTAAATGTAAAATTTCTACTGCCGAGGCTGTTGCTGCTTTACCCCCTTTCTATCTGATGGTGAAGGAGGGTGCAGGGGCTGGGGCTGGCTGGGCAGCTGCCCTCCCTTTCCCAGTTTCCCCCATCCCACGAGACGCCGGCTGACCCAAGCGTGCAGCCGATTGCTGGTACCAGGCACGCTCGCCGTCCCGCGTGAACCGAGCGAGGCATGGAAGACCGTCAGGTGAAGGCGGTGGCTTTCGGAGCCGTGCGGTGCAGAGCTGGCCCTGGGTTGCAGACCTTGGTCTTCCTGCACGCGTGCCGAGAGCCCTGGGGTTCAGGCTCCGAGGTTATCTGGCGACGGCAGAGGCGTTTGGCTCGGCGCTTCACCACCCGTGGAAGCAGCAGCGTGTTGTCAGACGGGAGGCCTGGCTGTTGCTGACAAGATAAACCAGCATGGCATTACCCTGGTTTTCCTCTGGTTTAGGAGTAATTGCGATCCGCCCGGTGCCACAACCCCTGGAGTTATTTGTGTAGCATTGCCGGCGCTGCGGCAAACAGGGCTGCTAAGCTCTTTTAAAAATTAGGTCATTTAGGAGATCCGTCCCCTGACATTTTGACCTTTGTTTACTTAACGTTTAAGCCTCTGAAACGAAACGGCAGCGGCGCCCGGTGCGTCCGGCTGTCACGAGAGGCGAGGGGTGGTGGGATGCTGGCGTGTCACGCTGTGACCCCAGCACTGTTAGGAAGAGGGGGGGTCTCGGGTTTGGGGGTTGTAGTGGGGAAATTTTGGGTTGAGTTCAAGGCCCCCGTGCTCCGGTTGCAAAACCGAGCAGCCTCCTCTCTCTTCCCATCTCTTTGCCCTGTGCTTCAGGGGGGGCTGGTTGGGGGAAATTTGCTCACCCTCCCTCTTCATCTGCTCCCCAAAACCTCTCCACTGAGCGTGGAGGTGCCTGCAGCCCAAACGTCGCCCCAGTGCATTAACCTGCATCTTGGCAGGCTTCGCTGACAGCTTTCGGTTAAGCAGATTGGCAAAATCCTCCCCCTCCCAATTTTGCTTACTAAGCCGGACCAGAGGCAGGATGCAATCGCCCCTTTTCGGGGAAGGGCTTTTGCCAGGAGGGGATGGGGGGAGCTGGCAGAGCCCAGTGCCTCCCGGCCCCATCGCCGGCTGAGTCCCCTGCGCCGGCACCGGGCAGCTGCCGGAGCGTGGCTGTCCTGCCCTGGGTTCAAAGCCTTTTCGATCATCTCCTGTTTCCCTCTTCCCTCCCCCTTTTCCTTAGTGGCACAGTTAATAGGCTGTAATTAACAGCAGGGAGGAATTCCTCATATATTTTCAGTCCATTTTTTTCTTTTTTTTTTTTAATGAAAAAGTGCCTGTTCCCCCCTAGAAAAATGTCTAATTTTGCTTTGGGTGGGGGGGAAACCCCAAAGCTGCCTGTTGTGCTGCGGGCTGCCCCAGGCACAGTGTAGAGCTATTCCCTTTCTCCCTGGCCCTGGGGTCCTTCCCTGGGGCTGCGACGCTGCCCTGGCACCCATGGGTGCTGCTTGCCAGGGACCACGGCGTGCTCTGGGGTGGTGACCTCAAGGGAAGAGACTGCAAGGACATTTCAGGATGGAAACATTTCACCATGTGTGGTGGGTTCCCCCCCGCCTTGAAAACACTATTTTCAGCAGTGTGTGGGCAGGGTGAGGTTGAGCATGTTTGATAAAAGCCATCGCTGGGTGCTAAAGTTCACTCGGCAGCGCTGGGGCACATGGGCTTGGCTCGCGCGGGGCTGCTCCCACGCAGCATCCCGGTCGGCAGGGATGCTCCGGCTGCAAGGAGCCCCACCATCCAGGAGGAGCCTGGCCAGTGGGACCTAACAGAGGGGGCTTGGAAAGGAAGGAAAGGCTTTTCTATTGAATGCCTGGTCTTTAGATCTGGATGGGTTTTTGGAAAATTGAATCTCCACCGGGAAAGGGGAAGAAGGTAATCCCTGCGCCGTAAGGAGCAGGAGCTCGGCTCCGCACGCTGCTGCTCAGCGTGCGCTGGAATTGTATTTCCTAATGTACGGGAAGCGCCCACCGAGTCTGGTCACTCATGCCTGGCTTTCAGTTTGCTCTGTCACTGCCTCTGCCAAATTTGGCTGGCTTTTTTGAATGTCTGGAGGGATTTTTTTGCTCTGGTCTGACACTGCCAGTTTCCATGGCCACAGGCACTTCCCTGAATCGCTGCAGTTTTAGGGTTTTGCTGTTCATGGACCAGCTGAGCCCTGCTGTCCATGAACTGAGAAGAGTTCCTGTTTTAGCAGCAGGCTGTCACAGGAGGCAGTCACCTCTGCAGACGGGCAGAGCCGGCTTTGCCCCTCGGCGGGACGGCCTGGGCGGGCGGGTGCACCAGGGTGCATGCGAAACCTCCCCTGCCTTCTTACACAAAACCTTGTCTTTTCTCCACTGCAGGGAAGAGCAGTGAAAGAGCCTCATACTCCACGTTCGGAAGAGACACAGGGATGCCAGGACTAAACCAGGTAATGATAAAATGCATTGAGATTTTTTGCTTCGTTTACTGGCTAAGCTGCTAGGAGTGAGAGCCCGGGAGTGAAAAGGAACCTGGCGGTTTGCATCGTGCCTCTCTGCACGAGGTCCTGGAAAGCCTCCGCTCTGCTCAGAAACGTCGGTTGAGTGTCGGGGGTTTATACGGGTGCGTGTTGCTGGCTCAGAAGAGTTGTCAGAGTTTAGAAAATGGGGTTGTAGCAGCTTCTCAGTTATTTTCAAAACCTCTTCAGACTCGCTTATTTTGTTATTGCTAATCCTGTTTCGAGCTGATCTGTGTTTAATCAGATATGACCTGATCAGATATGGCCTGCCCTTGGTGGGAGTTTCAGTGAGTTGGATCCATGCAGCACCTTTCCGTGTGACAGGGCGGCCGTGGGCAGAGGAGCGCTCCGGGAGGCACCTTCTCCCTCCGGCTGCCTGCCCCGGGGCTCGCGCTTTGCCCCCAAGCACCGCGCCTGGTGCTGCGTGCTTTCCCTCCCCGGCCAGCAGCCCCCCGTGCCCCGGCCAGCGTCCCTGTGTCCCCCCCACTCGCCAGCTAAGGGGAAGGAGAGTCCACGAGATGGTTTCTGTGCTGTTGTAGCAACATTTTGGTGGGTATTGGGTGGTGTTTTGGTTCTGTGGTGGTTCTGTCGATGCAGGACCAGCAGCAGATGCTCATCTCCACGGTCAGGGAGGGACATGGCATGGGAGAGCTGCCTCCTGCAGCAGCAACCCTGCCCTGTTGGGTCACCCCGTGTGAACCCCGGCGGAGGGACCATGGCTGTTCCGTGGGGAAAAACTTGCTTCCCGGGGGGAATACCACAGGTGTAAATCAGAGCCCAGGAACGCAGTCGACCAGCCCTGAGATAATCTAGCCTGCTGTCACCGGCATCCAGAAATAGTTTTTTGGGAAAGAGCGAGCACCTCTGCTTTGATGTATTGCTGCGACTGCCCCGTCAGTGCCCAGGCACGGCTCTGGGGAAACAGTCCCACCATTTTATTCAAGGGAGCAGCTTTTGGCCGGACAGCTTTTTATTTTATACATGTACACACACACACATTACATGTTTTAATTTTACACAAATTTGTCATAATTTCCTCTTCTCTGAACTGAGGATGTTTCCTTTGCTGAAACAGCTGTGCTGGCTGTCTGTGCCAGAGTGGATTTAATTTACCACTGAAGCTGCTAAAATAAAAATGGGACAGATGCCAAGCCTTGCTTTTTAATGTTATGGTTTTGCTGGGCTTTCATGGAGGAGGGGGAGATATAAGGTAACAGAAACGGGGTGGGCAAATGGTGCTGTGGGCTGGGAGAGGCCCTGGCGCGGGCGCACGGGTCCGGATCGGGTGGCAGAGCGGGAGACGGAGCCCGTTTGATGTGGAGGGGAGACAAAACGCCTCTTGTGCGGGGTGGCGGGAGGCGAGCGGGGCCGTCTGCGCGCTTGCTGTGGCCCCCAGAACAGTTGTTGCTTCTGGCTGCAGTTTGGGGAGGGGGGGTTGACCTGTTTTTTTCCCTTTTTGAAAAGCGCTGGAAAACTGTCTGGTGGCAGATGCCCTGGATGGGGAGCACCTTCCTCCCCAAAACAACCTTCTTGGGGCAGAGCTGTGGCTACCCCTCGTTTAACCCTTAACCACCTCTGGAGGCATCCCCAGGGAGAGGGAAGGGGAAGAAAATCCCTTTCTCTGGGAAACTGCCTTAAAATCTCAGTGCCTCTCTGGAGGGTACCCGCCGGAGGAGCCGGGCAGCAGCGACTCGGCCCTCCAGGATCTCCTCCAGGGTGCTGTGCCGCTTGCTTTTCTTGGCTGCGCTGCTCTGTGGTGCGTAGCGGTTTCAGTGCAAAGGTAATATGACCGGTGGAACAGATTGCAGGAATTTCACCAGCTGTGAATACATGGGCTCCTCTTTCCCTCCCCGACCCCTTTCTGGAGGAGACGGAGTTTTAAAGCAGTGGGGTTTTCTTTCCAGTTTCTCGAAAGCCTGAAATCCTCCTTTATTTCAACGTGTTGCCCTCGGAAGATGGGTCAAAGCTAAGCTTTTGTTACTTAAAGGCCCTTTGCCAGCCCTCTTAAATTCCGCGTAAATATATTTAACTTTCTCCCAAGGTGAAAGGAGCAATGCTGGCAGGCGCGCTCCTGGAGCAAAGGCACGCTTGCTCCATCCTGGGAGCCAGCGAGCTCCCTGGGCTCAGGCTCCTGCCGGCTCCATGGCTGCTTCCCAGTGCCCAAGGTCAGCTGGGATAAACACGAGGGAGGAGTTTCCTCTTTTTAGAAAGAGGGATTTGACTCTTCCCTGATAAAATGCGAGAGAAAACCACCCCCAGCAGAGGCGTTGCAGCTCCGTTGCATCGTCCCCGACGGGTCCAGCTGCGCGGCTGAGAGAAACCGTGCCGTGGGTGCCGGCACCCTGGGCTGGGCATTGTGTCTGGGGGGGGACTGGGAGAGGCACAGTCAGATGGGCCGCCGGCCCTGTAACCTCTCCTGTCTCTTGCAGTCGGTGTAGGCATGGTCGAGAAACGTGACAGCCTGCGGGCTCGCGGGTTTGCCGGTGGGCGAGCGCTGTGTCTGTCCTCTGCCCCGGCCGGGTGCCCGACGGTGTCGCGGGAGCGAGGGGCAGCGTGGGGCCGCTCGGTCAGGTGTGCCTTTTGAGGGCGGGTGGACATGCTGTGCCCGTCAGGTCTGTCCCCCGCCGGCACCAAAGCACTAATCCCATCAGGAACTGTAATCCCTTGCCGTAAAACCTCAGACAGAGACGATGAGGGAAGAGTTTTGTCCCGAATAAGTCCGTTTCCCACTGCGTGCCCGCTGTGTGGGCAGAGCTCGCTGCCGCCAGCAGATGCTTCCGACCCCTGGGCTTCGCGGGCGGGCTGACGAGGCAGGCGGGGAGCGCTGCCTAACGAGCCCCTCGGCCTGACTGTCGCCTCCTCTTTGCCTTCAGCAGGCTGGGCCGGTAAAACCGTTGGCAGGGTCTCATCCTGCCCTCGTGGGCAGCGAGATGAGCATGGGACCGCCGTGCTCCCTGCGGCGGCACCTGCTAGTTTGCATCCTTGGTTTGTAGAGAGCTTCCTTGCTGGGATCCGCTGAGAAAACAGAGCTCGAAAGACCCTTTTCGTATTGCACATGTGTTCCCCCATAGCTACCCCCATATTTGCATATTTGTTTTTTTCCTTCTGGACCTTTGGCTTGTCTTTTTTTTATTATTTTATTTTTTATTTTCTTTCCCTCGGCTGAATTTGTGCAAAGGCAGCTCAAGGCGGCTCTGTTCTCTCCCAACGAGCGCAGTGGTTTTCCAGTGTAATTACATGGAAGGGCTTTTCTGTCTCCTTGTTTACAGACTGGTTTCCTGCCCAGCGAAATGGGAATTGCGAGTCCGAGCACGCTTTCCCCCACCGGGGTGAAAGGGGGGTCTCAGTATTTTTCTTACCCCAACAATCCTCGCAGGAGAGGTGCTGAGAGCAACATAGGTAAGTCGCTTCGCGTCACCCTTGGGTGCCACCGCTCCAGTTTGTCCTGCAGCTTGGCTGAGCGACCGCAGGGGCTGTCGACTGGGCGGGCACCCCCGTCGGGTCTGCCTTCGGGAGCGAAAGCGCTCACGTTGCTGTTCGTGCACGTAGGTGTGAATTTGGCACTTGCTTTTTTTTGCAGGGGGGGCAGGGAACTATATATATATATATAACTATATATATATAATTTTTGAAAAAGGGGGTTTGGGCTCAGAGTCATGTAGAATTTCCTTCTTTCTGGAGAATGTCAGATTAGGTGAAAGCAGCAAATGGCTTGAGGTTCTTCTAAAAATGCCTCCAGCCACACTGCACGTCAGTAAGTGCTCCTGGAAAACCTTGGGCCACCTTTGAGGCTGTTTTTATGGCCGATGGCCTCCTTGGAGCACGTGTCCTGCTGCAGGCAAACAGGACTGCCACGAACAAGTTAGTAAGAAGTGGCATGAGGTCCGGGTGCTCAGCTGGGGCGCGGGAGCTGTGCCCTGGGAGCTGTGCAGGTGGTCTTTGCTCCGGGACCTCTCCTTGCCTACCTGCCTGCTTCTATGTTCCAGAGCAGGAATTGCTCACGCCAGGAAAATACCTGGGAACAAGCCATTTTGCTTTTAACAAAGAGCTATGGTCAGATGTGAATTTAACTTTCGAGTGAAGACAAGACCCAGTTCTTGTGTTTCTTGTCATAGTTCCCCTCCGCACCCTCCAAAGTCACTTTCTTGCTGCTATTTTGGGCTTTCCCCAACAAACGAAACCAGAAGCGACCCAGTGTTACATGCATTTTTTCCATTACTTTTCAGAAAAAGGCATCCACTTTGATATTGCCACTTTAAAACGTTTCTGGTTTATGTTTGTCAGCCTGGGAAACGATTCTTTTGCATCAGGACATTCTATGTGATAAATTTCTCCTCCTCAGCTACAACCCGGCCGGGTCCCTGGCTTGGCAGACTTGCTGTGTTGGCATCCTGCACCCCCCCCCAGCTGGGGCTTTCCTTAATTATGAACTAAAAAAGATCCCCAAATTTTTAACCAGTGCTTCCCCTTGAGCCACATCTCGAGATGTTTCCCCCACCACCACCTCCCTGAATTGTCTCCCTTCCCCCAGGACACCGTGTCCTCCCCTCTCGGAGCTGGACCTGGAGAGATGGGCTGGGAGGGACTGGCCCGGGACAAGCGCCGTCCCTGCCTTCCTGCAGCAGTGAAGCTTTCCCGAGAATATTACTGTATAAGGAGCAAATGAAAACACAGCCCCATCCCTGCATTTGTTCTCTTTCTGCATCCTCTCCCTGCAAACCCACTTGAAGTTGTTTCCAAAAACACAAAACGAGGGGTTATTTATGGGCTCAGTCTCTTCCAAAGAGCAAGCGCAGCCCTCCTCTGCGTGGTGAGCACCTCTTACCGTGGTGTTTGAGGAGAGAGACTGCTCTGAACTCTGCTTGTGGGTCAAACCCGCTCTCAAAGGGTGCAGACGAGACGAGGAGGAGAGGTTCATCCTCGGGCATTTTCACTATTGACACTTCTTTGGCTATGGGATTTTGGGGATCTGAGCCCTACTTGTACCTGCGTCTTCCATCCTGGGAGACTTTTAGCTATAGCTTGTTGTTTTCCCTCCCAGTAACACCCTTCAAAAGTTAGATCCTCTCTTCTTTTCTTTAAACCAGATGGACAGCCCAAAAAGGTTCGGAAGGTGCCTCCTGGACTCCCCTCCTCGGTAAGTGGCAGGAGCTTTTTCCCCGCAGGTATCCCTGTTCCTCCATCCCCTGGGCATCCCTGCTTCCTCTGCCGCGAGAGCTGCTGGCCCTACGGGTCCAGCCACCCCAAACATCGAGGGGCTGAATTTTAGCAGGACGAGGAAGGGTTTTCCCAGCTACAGCTTCCTACGTAGGAGAAACGGGGAAGCGCTGTGAGACTGCAGTGCTGGGGCACTGATCGGAGAGGAGGAGCTGCAACGCTCCCCGTGCAGAGCAGCCGGCAGCGGCACCTCCCCGGCTGGAGCCCGCACCCATCGCCTCCTGGCTCTCGTCTGTTGGACTTTGTCGCGAGTGCCAGAGTGAAACGTAATAGTCGGTGTAATCGGACTTCACTCCAGAAGGGAAACCAAATGAGTTGTAATGTGGGCAGGCAGCTGGGGCTGCTCCAGGTGTGTGCGCTGCCTGGGCTGTTTTATAAGAAAGCCAAGCAGCCTGTAGGAATATGTTAGCCGTGCTCCTGCGGCTGTTACAGGGGAATAAACTGAACAATGTCTTTGTGGCTAGAAGTAATGGGATCTCCAGGAAAGCTAATTGGAGTGGGCTGGAGGGTTCCTGCAGGAATATGGGAACTGTCTGGCTGCGCGGCAGCCGAGGCTGCATTCCTCGCTGGAGCGTTTGCGTGCTTGCAGGGGGACGGGCAGGCTCCGTCCTGCAGGCGAGCCGGAGCCCAGGCTGGGGCTGCGCTGGAGACGTGTGCCCACCCGAGCCTGTCGTGCCGCTCGCTGCCGAAGCTGATGCGACGTGAAGCGGGTGCCCGCTCCCCCCTTCCTCGGGGAACACCTGTGTGCGTCCACCCGTGGGGGAAACCTCGTGCTGTGGTGTTCCTTCACTGCTAGCACAAGGCTCGGCCTGTAACTTTGGCCACAGGCTCTGCCTCTGGGAATGGACCCTGAGATGCCGATGTTGGGAGGATGGAGAGAGAGGAAGGCGCCGAGGGCTTGCCGGGTCGGGCTTGCAGACTGGAGGGTGTTGGAGGGTCCCTGCCGACCCACATCTTGCAGAAAGCAGCTCCGGTCAGCAGTGCCGAGTTGCTCCAAGAGTCTGTTTTAACAGGGAAAACCTGCTCGAAGCAGCATCCGTATTGCTGCGTCGAGTTTCTGTGTGAAATGCGGAGCTTTTAAACCCCAGTCGGCATGTGGGGAAAACATCGCTCCCAACAAATGGCCCTTTATGGGCCTCAGATTTCAAAGGTGACGGGGCTTGCTGCCTGTCGCGCTGGCGGTGCCCTGAAGGGCCCCGATTCCCACAGGAAGAGCCGCTTGGCATTTGCCAAAACTCAGCCCCTTCCCTGTGTCTGAGCCGACACCTGCCTGCGGGCTTTTCCAGCCCCGAGAGCGCTGGCTGTCGCCTCCGCTGCCCCTGGGCCGCAAAGCTCCAGTTTTTGCTGTATGGGCTGGTGCTGCCTCTTCCCGCTGTCCTCTCTTTGCCGTGGCCTCTGACTTCTTGGTTTGTTTTTGAACTTCCACACCTGGGGAAAGAAATCGGCACCGAGGTGGTGAGAGAAGTGTGGAGCAAAAGGAGTCGCCGGCCTCAAAGGCAGCGGATCAAAGGGTCTTTCTTGTCCAACTCGCCTGTGCAGGAGCCCACCGCGTGTTATCGCTGGACCCTGTGCAAAATAAATAGGTTAATCAGCATCTCATTAAAATGAAGTGCTTTAATCTGTAATTCCCTAGCTGCTTTGAAAACTCGGAGAGGTCAGCAGCTGGAATAGTTGAGGGTGGCTGAAAGGGGAGCGATTCTGCCAAAGGCACCAAGAGGCACTGCCGACGCGAGGTGGTTAAAGAGGGATGCGAAAGGCGATGCCGGGCAGGGACTGCGATGGGCGCAGAGGTGCTGTGCTTGTCACCCATGGCCCTTTGGGGTGAATTCTTGTGAAATAGGTGCTGGCCTGGGGCAGTGGCGCAGGCTGGGGCTGCCCCTGGGGCACGGAGCCCCTCTGAGCCTCCCCACGATGCGGAGCTGGAAAACAGGGTTAGCGCTCGCGGCTGTGCTCCCCGCGGGCTGGCGTGTCCAGGCACAGGACCCGGGGCTGGATGAGGCCCCTGAGCCCCTGCTGCACATCGGCTGGCTTTGCCAGAGGCGGCCGGGGAGGGATTTTGTGCAAGTCGGTTCCTGCAGGATTTGGTTGCTGCAGCGAGTGCGGTGGCTGGGAGCCGTTTCAGCCTGCGAATTCGCAGTCTGGTCACTGCTCTGTTTAACTTCAGGCTGCCTGGAGTCCCACCCCAGTTCATGCATTTAAGCAAGAAAAACGGGGGGGGGTGGGGGGCGAAAAACCCCGACACCGCAAAGCCCTGCGAATCCCGGCGCTGGGGCTTTTCAAGAGGCTCTCTCGCCGCGCTGGCAATTTTTAACCAGAGGAAATGACCTCACCTGCAGGTCCCTGAGGCCGCCGCCATTGCTGCCGACACGAGGGCTGGGGCCGCGGGCTGGGGAGCCGGGACCTGGCGCTGATTTACCGTTTCCTGTGGCTTTTGGCCGGGCTCGGCCGGCTCCCCCGCGCGCGGCGAGGCTGGGATGCTCCTCGCTTGGCCGGTGCGGGGAAGAGCGATGTCGGCTTTCACAGCCTCCCCTGCGCTGAGCAGGGAAATGAAAGATTTGGAGGGGCCAGGGCCACTCCTGGGGCGAAACCTGCTGCCCCCCCGGGACTCCGACAGGAGACGGAGGGGTCGGGGACGGCAGAGCAGGGCGGATACGCAGCCAGGCGAGCTCCCCCCTCTTTGCGACCCTGGTCCGCTCATCCCCGCTGTTTTATGCTTCTTATTTTCGCTCTGGATTTATTAAATGGATGTTGCAGCTCGCCGCACCCCCCCCCCCGCGCCCGCTCCGCTGCCGCACAGCTGCCTCGCGCGCTGGCCAGGTGCCAGCCCCTGGCAGATGGCGCGGGGCTATTAGACGTGCTTCATTCGATTCCCTGTCCCAGCTCCCGCTATTTAATCAAATTATAGGAAAAGTCAATTTACTGGATTCTTGTTCTTTGCAGCCTCCTCCATTCCCCCGCTCTCCCCAGCCGCACGCGCTGCCCACGCGCGGCTCCGCGCGCCTGCTTCGCCCCGATGCCGCCCCGCCATGCCACACAAAGGCGAAGCGCCGTGAATTTTGCTTTTTTGAGCGAGGGACGTAGGGCAGCTGCCGCTGTCTGTCAGGTTTTTCCCCTTCCCCCGTCTTTATTGTATATTTCTTTTTTTTTTCTTTTTTTTTTTTTCCTTTATTTTACAAGTTCCCCAGTCTCGATCTGTAGCACTGAGGCCCACAAGTCGCTGTCGGCTCCCCGTGGCCCCGCAGGGTCCGGCCGCCCGCTGCCCAGGAGCCGATGGGCGGCAAGGGGCCGGGGCTGCTCCCGGGGCTCTGAACTCCCCCGGCTTCGAGGGAAGCTGCCCCGAGAAGCAGGAACCTGGGCTGCCGGGGGAAAACGAAGCAGGATATTTAATTGCAATTGCTGGTGCTTTTCCAAGCTTTTTTTTTTTT
>VZTL01024657.1:18206-40264 GCA_013400535.1 Scopus umbretta | reverse complement strand
TTTTTACCAGAAGACCCCTATTTTCTATTACCCCTCCACAAAAAAAAGAAGAAATCCTTGGTGTTCTGGGCAGTAACAGAAATAGAGAACGATTTTGCCCCTTCTTGCTGGGTGAGGCCGAGGGGTCGGAGGGAGCCAGCTGGGTGTGGGGAAAGAGAAACTCGGGGCAGGTTTCCTTTCCAAAGAGAGCTGTGTCTTCCAGGCAGAGCTGGCTGAGCATGCCCAGCCAGCCCCTGCACCCGCCTCTGCTTTCGTGTGTATTTAAAAAAAAAAATATTAGCGGTTTCAGAATGAATCAATGGGGATGAAAATAAGCTGTAACAAAAGTTCTCACGTAATTTTGAGTGGCATTTCGGTTTCTTTGCGTGTTGAATTTCTGCTTTAAAAAAAAAAAAGTATATTTTTGCACTGGCAGAAGATGATTTTTGGTAAGGGCTTTCTAGGATGGGTTTGGTTAATTTAGAAGAAAAAAAAGTGCCTTTTCTTTTGCTTAATGTGCTGTTAAATAGCGTAACTGAACAGTGCAGCAGAAATCTGGCCAAAAGCTGTCCGTGAGCCGTCCCCTCCTCTGTGACATCCCCTTTGAGGGACTGCTCAGCCCTCAGCTTCCCCTGTGCCTCAGTTTCCCCCCGAGCGGGACGGGCTGATGTCTGTGAAGGGTTTGAGCAGAGGCTGTCCTCGGGAGCGACCGCTGCCGTCATGGTGCTGCAGCCCGGCGTACAGCAGGGTCGGCGCAGGGCTGGCAGGTCCCAAAGCCTCACCGGGCCCCGTCGCTGCTGCCCAGCCCGCGACCTTGGCCACGCAGAAATGATGGCTTTTGTGGTTACCCATAAAAAGTTCTAACCGCAGAAAAAGGAACTGGAGCTAAGAGTTGAAACTTCTGCTGGTGCCTGCGTCTTCTGCGGGGATCCGTGCTGTTATGGGAGGGCAGACGGGACGCGTCCCCTGCGCCGCTCCCCGGCAGAGCTGCGCCGTTCAGTACTCTGCCGTGACTTCAGCCGAGCTGCTTTGGTGTCCCCCCCCCCCCCCCCCCCCCGGGCTTTGCTGTGGGACCAACTCTGTCATCTGCCATCAATAAAAGCGAAGCTGCGCAGCGTGGGGTGACCCACGGGGAGGATGTGGAGCCATGGGGTGGTCAAGCACTTCTCTTCAACCCCTTTCCTGCCCTACAGGTGTATCCCTCCAACTCAGGTGATGACTACAGCAGGGATCCAGCTGGATATACTGCCTCGAAACCTCCCAGCACTGTGTATCCCGGAGCCTTTTATATGGCAGGTGAGTTATTAACAACCCCGGTGTCCTGCAAGCTGGCCAGAGAGGGGCTGCCTGGCCCATTACAGACGACGGGAGGAATTGCACAGCACGTGAGATGGAGGGAGCTCGGGGCAGGAGTGCAGGAGACACGAAGCAGCCCTGAAGCGGCTCCGATTTGCTCAGCAGGCGATGCTCGGTGTAGGCAGGACGCGATGGGGACAGATGCAGCCCCTCAGCCTGGGCTGACTTGCCCCCGTGTGGGCTGTGGGACGCACGCCAGCATCTCTGCCCCTCTCAACTGTGGTTTTCCTTCCAGACGGGCTCCATAACTCGCCAGACCTGTGGAGTTCACCGGGTGCCATGAGCCAGTCGAGTTACGGTGCCATGCTGGGCAGCTCCTCCTCCCCGCTTCCGCAGTCCAGTGGCTTCAACAGTTTACATCAGCATGAACGCATGGTAATGCGTCCCCGCGCTGCCCTGCGGGCGGGCTGGGGGGCTCCGCTCAGCCAGCTGGTGGCGGCGTGTCGCCTCATCCCGTAGCTCTTGGTTTGGGGCGGCTGCCAACAGGGAGGACCTGGGTCCTGGCCTGGATGCTGAAGCCCAGCAGTCTTTCAAGGGTACCTCTCACCCCTCTCCCCCTCTCTGCCAGAACTACCAGCTTCATTCAGGAGAGGTTAACGGCGGACTCCCCTCTGTGTCTGGCTTTTCCTCTGCCTCCACGCCATACGGTGTCTCCAGTCATACGCCCCCCATCAGCGGGACGGACACCATGATGGGTACGTATGGCCCCCGGGCGCATGGTGGTCCCTAGTGTGACCCCTTTTGCTCCGCTGCCATGCAGCGGCTTGACTGGAAAAAGTCTTGGGCGAATCTCTGATGCCTGAGGCAGTGATATCTGTGCCCGCTGTACCCAGACGCTCTTTATCCCTTGTGTGTCGCCCATGCATGGAGTTACTGCATGAGGAAGAGGCACAGCGAGGTTAGTGCAGCTGGGCGCCTGGGTAGGCTGTAGCAGGGGGACAGGGTGCTGGCTTGGAGGTTTACACCTCACTTGGTGGAGCTGGGTAGGAGACTGGTGCTGTGGCTTAAATGAGTTGCAGGAGGGCAGGAGTATGTGTGAAGCTGTTCATCCAACTCCGGAAAAGGAATGATTGTGCTGCGTTTGGATACCACATTAGACCTCCAAGTGCTTTAATTTCTAACCCTGCTGAACCTGTTACAAAACCTGTTACTGAAATGAACTGAACTGAACTCGTGTTCCCCAGGAAATGAGGATCCTGACCTTGATTTGTAGAAAGCCCCTTGTTTAGAGGAGGGGAAGCAAGTTCGGGATTGTAGGGGCTTAAGATGCCCATGAAAATGGGCCGTGCTGCAGCAGAGACATTTGATTGCTGTTGATGGCATGATGCTTTTGACCCAGCATCTTATGTGTGTGTATATATATATATTTTTTTTTTTCTTATATATATATATAAAAAGACATTTCTGCAGCACCACAAAAGCTGCCGGGGTGTCTGTGTCCTCGTCCAGGCTGCTCTGAGCTGGGCATCCATTTAATTTTCAAGCAAAGCAGTAAGAGCCAGAAATTTCAGTCTCAAAGCAGGTGACCCCAGAGAAGGTCTCGCATGGGTGCCTTGTCCTGCTGGGTTTCTGGCGCCCTGGCAGCGATGTCTGTGTCCTCTCTTGGCAGGTAACAGAGGAACCACAGCTGGGAGCTCAGGAGACGCGCTCGGGAAGGCACTAGCTTCAGTAAGAGTTTCGGCAGATCCCTGACCTGGTCCCTGTCCTGTTGCAGCGTCGGACCTCCCCCCTATAGCAGGGACCCTCTAGGCAGCAGGGAAGATGGACACATCGAGAAGTTTGGGTGAATGCACCCCAAAAACACAGCAGCCTCTGAGGGGAGGGTTTCAACCCCCTCTGTGTGCTGCCATTCCGAGTCCTGGCGCTGTACAAAAGCACCTTTTAGCAGATGGGAAAACTGAGGCACTGGATGTTATGGTGGCCCCGCAGACCCATGCCCGTGGGCCGGCTCTGTGGCCACTCAGCCTGGTACCGGTCTGGCAAGACGACCCTCGTAGCAGGACTTGCAGGTCCCAGTAGTCCTGGCCCTGCGTGTGCTGGTTCAAACTGGAGGGCAGTGGTCCCACTGTACTATCAGAGCTTGGGGTTGTCGCGTTCAGTGCAGGGACCTTTGCTTCTGCGTGGCGGCAGAGGGGTGCCAGCACTGCACCCTGCAATAATTTCTTGGGGCTCTCGCTTCCCTCTGAGGTGGGATCTGGAGAACGGAGGCTGTAGCTGGAGAGGTGGTGGCAGTGGGGACAGAGGGAGACCCTGGCGTTAAGGGGGGGGCCGTGGGGGGGACGGGGACTAGTGGACTGGGCCGTCGTGCCAGCTTGGAGCTGGAGTGGGTATGAGAAGGGAGATGCCATCGGGTGGTCCCATCGGGTGGTCCTCGCTGCGCCTGGCCTTGGGGGGAGGAGGAGAGCCGTCATGGGTGGGCGCTGCTGACCATGTCCTGCTTCTCTCGCTCCAGATTTATTCCCCCGATCACTCTAGCAATAACTTCTCGTCAAACCCCTCCACACCAGTCGGCTCCCCTCAGGGGCTTGCAGGTAGGTGAAAAATGTTGCTTTTTGTGTAAAGGGGGATGTCAGGTTTGCTTTTAAGAGGTCCAAGGCAGTGTACTTCCCCGATCAGCCCCAAATGCTCATTAAAGAGACTTTGGGCAATCTTGCCAAATCACATTTAATTTTAAAAGCAGAGGAGTGAAGAGGAAGGACAAGAAAACGTGAAGATACTTTTTAAATGTCTCCTGTGAAGTTGCTTGTCCGTCTGCCTTAATGGGTTGTAGTTTTTTCCCCCGTTCGGAGCTGAGCAGTGCCCGGGTGCGGTGAACGCCACATACATGAGGGCAGGGGCTCTGCCTGCACTTGGCTTTGTCCCTTGCAGAGGGATTTGAGCAGGCAGCTCTGCTGGAGGTGCAAGCCTGGCCCACACGGTAGCACCGCCACGTGCTTGAGTTAAAGCACCACTGCCACCCCGTGGGACCTGCTCCTGCCCTTCAGACAGACCCTGTCCCTGAGCGTCCTGTCTTGGTGAGGCTGGGAGACTGTGTCCCTCATTTTGTCTCCCGTGGGAGGAGTGCAGTGGGAACTGGGAAGCAGCCAACGAGTTAAAAACCATTTTCAGTGCCCAGCAAAAGCCCGTCTCTGCTCCGATCCAGCGGGAGAGGTCTTGTTTCTGCCCAGCAGAGCTGGCGTCGAGGCTCCTCGGTGCCCTGATTGCAGAGCAATGTGCACGTGCCAGCCTGCTGCTCCCCTGGGGTCAGAGCAGGCACAGCCTGTGTGCTGGCTGCCCACTCACTGAGATGATATAAATTTAAAAGCTTCTTGAGGTCTGAAGGCCCGAGCTCAGTTTCCTGCCGAGGCAGAGCAGCGGCGAGATTTCAGCGCGGGCTGAACAGAGGTTTCCACAGGAGGCATGTGGGCTCAGGCCGTGACCCTTCACAGCATTGCTGTGAGATAAGGGGGGCACCTGCTCTGAGACGAAACGCCTCTGCGGGCACCCCGCCGCCTCGCAGAGCGGTGGTGGGGAGCGGGGGAAAAACCTGTGCCCACGTGTGGCGTGGCGGGTTTTGAGTGTGCGGTCTGGCCGTCGGTGCGGTGCCGTGGTGGCCCGTGGGGTGCCACGCATGGCATGGTGGCCCTTGCGCAGTGTGGTGCCCCACGCATGGCATGGTGGCCCTTGCGCAGTGTGGTGGCCCAGCTTCCAGCCCCATCTAGCGGCAGCTGTGCCCAGTCCCAAGCTCTCCCTGTTTGTTCACAGGCACATCCCAGTGGTCACGAGCGAGCGGACAGGGTGCCTTATCTCCCAGCTACGAAGGGAGCCTCCACACTTTAGTAAGTGTTGCTGAAAGATCTGCCTTCTCCTTTTCTCTTGCATCCCTTGTGCGCCTGGCAGTAAAAGGCTTCTGGTAAAGTCCTCTCCCCCAAATGTTGAGGGCCTGAAGGAAGATGGTCAGTTGATAGATGGACGTTTGGTTGGAAGCAGCTGCGCAGAGTTGGGCGCCTGCTTCCCTGAGCCCAGAGCCTGGCTGGCAGAGGCACAGCCTTGCACCTTCTGTCTGGTTCCCGCCTCCCTTTCCTGCGCGGTTCTGCTTGCGTGACTCCCTGTGCCTTCAGGGGATGGCACTGATGGGCTCGGGGGGTTATTTCTCCCCACACCTGCCTTGAGGTAGCTGAGTGCACGTTGCCGCCAGCCGTTCTTGAGCGTAGAGAGCGGCAGCAGGCTGCTGGCTCGACAGGCATTAACGCAGACCTGTTTCTCTGCCCTGTCCTTCAAGCAAAACAAAATGGAAGACAGGTTGGACGAAGCCATCCACGTGCTGCGGAATCATGCTGTGGGCCAGACAGCCGCCATGCCGAGCAACCACGGGGACATGCACGGTCTCCTGGGCTCGGCACCAGCCCACAGTGGCGCTGTGGGCAGCCTGGGCCAGGCCTTCCCTGCCTCGGTCATGTCCCTGGGAAACAGGCACCCGAGTCTGGTAAGTGTGGAAGCATCGCGGCAGCTGGCAGGGACATGTGGGGGACCCGTGTTGCGGGATCTCCCGGCATCCAGAGGGACGTTGCCTTTGGTGTGAGAATAGCTCAGTGTGGTCCAGCTTGGGTCAGCTCTTGACAGCTTTGGACGGGTGATGTGCACAGCAGTGCAGCGGCTTGCCGTCTGTGTGCAGGGCGGGTTGAATCAGCGCTCAGCACAGTGGTGGCTCTTGGGCACAAGCCCTGTGTGCAATTCGCTCATGCCCCATCTCGGGGCAAGCAGAGGTGGTGAAAGCTCTTCTTCTTTCCCTGCAACATGGATAGAAATCCCTCAAAAGGGCTTCAAGCCATCCCCGGGAGATGCAGGGAGAAGGAGGAGAGGGGTCCACTGCAGGGCAGGACTGCAGGTACAGAGAGCCAGGTATCACCAGGACTTCTCTGCCCTGAACCATTTGGGCAGGCGCCGTGTCCTTCCACGCATGCAGGGAGTGCTGATGTGTGATGGCTCATCCAGGCTCCAGGGAGCACAACGGGTCCCAGGTGCCCTGAGCATGTGGATGCTGGGGTCCCACGCTGGGTCGCCAGGGTCCCCCCTTGTCCAGAGGCTGGTGACCACAGGAGCATGTTTTTGGCAGAGCTGGTTGCTTGCTGCAGCAAACAGTGACGTGTCTCCAGTCTCTCTAGAGAACCAGATATGCTTCCTTTCTGAGCTCCCCAGACCGTGCTACGGAGCAATGAATCGTGTGTGTGTCCTCTGCCGCACACTGCTGCCAGCTGCAGAAGTGAGAGTGTTCGTAGCAGGGCTGGCTCTGTCCTGCCGGTCCCTGGCTGGTGTGGTGCAGCCTCGGAGGGGTGTGGGCTCAGAAAGGCTGCCTGGTCCTCGCCCTTTGTGTCCAGGCCCTTTGGGGTGAAGTTCATGCTGCTGGGATGGTCCCTGCTCTGGTGGCACTGGGGAGGTGGCAGAAACTTTGGAGACAGGACATGTGCAGCCCAGGCAGGGTGTCCTCTCTCGTGTGCCAGCCTTGCGTTCAGGCAGAGAGAGGCTTTTCCACAGCAGGGGGAGAGAGCGCTGATGGGGGCTTTCTGCTTGGTCCAGCTGATGTGCAGGGCACGGAGCTGCTTTTTGCAGTGCCCCCGCCGCGGTCCCCGGAGGAGAGCTGGTGCGGGAGCAGGTTGGCTCTTCCCTCCTGCATGCCCGCGCTCTGGGTGGTGGGAGCGTGGGAGGAGGGCACGTGGCTGCACCTCAGCCCGGTCTGCGGAGCCCCACAGCTGTGCTCTGGGTGACTGTGCCCATGCCCACTGGCCGTGACACTTCCCCCCCTCAAGGCTTGCTCTGCTTGTTCTGCTGTAGGTGGGAGGAGGTCACCCCGAAGATGGGTTGTCCAGCAACCCCAGCATGCTCCACAACCATGTCACACTTCCGTCACAGCCCAGCTCACTCCCTGACCTCAACAGGCAGCAAGACACGTACAGCGGTAAGGCAGCTCTGCATGCGTGCACGCTTGAGGCTCGCCTGCCGCAGGGGTGATTTGGGTCACCCGTTAGGTCCAGCTCTGTGCAGCAGCAGCCTGGGGGGAGATGGGTGCTCTTGCGAGGCCGGTGCTTCCTTGCAGCATCCGCAGGACAGTTTCTACCTTGAGCCTTTTCCAGAGGTTTGACCTGTATGTTCCTGTCCCTCCCGCCAGCTGTGGGTGCGCAATGCCCCTGGGCCCTGCTCTCCTAGGGGAGATTGGGCTCTGACGCTGGAGGGCCTGGGAGGTGGGGGGAGAAGAACAGGGAGTGGCGGCAGGGCAGAGCCAGCACCTTTCCAGCTCCTCTTGCTGCAGACCGGTGATGCAGGATGAGTCCAGGATGCCGTGCACTGGCAGTGCAGCGCAGCAGGAGCAGGGCCTGGGGACTCCCCAGCCCTCCGTGTGGGTCAGGCCCTTCCAACCTCCATGTGTGGCTCTGCTTTCTCAGCAGGCTTGTCAGGGGGGCTGGGGCGAAGCAGCGTCTCCTCGGGAACCAGTGAAATAAAGAGGGAAGAGAAGGAGGACGAGGAGAACACGTCGGTGGCAGATAACTCGGAAGAGGAGAAGAAGGAGCTGAAACCCTCCCGGAACAGAACAAGGTGCTCTTTGAACAGGTCTCTCCGTTCACTTACTCTGTTACCAGGCTGGGGGCGTTTGGACTGGGGTACAGCCGCGGTGACCCACCGGGCGCTGGGCTCAGCCTGGTGAGGCCGGGGGTCGTCCTGCGGCGCAGACCCGCCAGCCCCTGCCCGCTGCAGGAGCCTTGTCCGTCCCCACACAGAGGCGGCACAGCCTGGGCTCCCGCTGCTTCCCCACAGCTGGCCACTTTGGGCCGTGCTGGGGAAGGGTCCCTGCTGCCCTCTTCTGCTGGCTTCTGTCTGTCCCCGTGGCCACAGGGCTTCCTCCTGCTCATAAAGCAGAGGGCTCGCACCCGGTCCACACGAGCTGCGCCCGCCTGCTCGGTCACTTGGGGTGTTGCTTGTGGCCATGCATGGAAAGGACCGAGTGCTCAGCTCCCCTCGGCCAGGGGTGGGGAAGGTTTTGGCCTCCTCCCTGCTTCAGGTCATCTCTGCTGTCTGCTTTGGGCTCCTGTATCCTCTGTCACATCCAGCCAGAATATGTGGCAGCAGATCAGGTAGAGTCCTTCCAGCGCACTGGCTTGTCTGCCACCTCGCCATCGGCTTGGAGACCTCGCCAGGGTGATGCTGCCCAGAGAGGCAGTGCCAGCCCCGTTCCTGCCAGACTGCAGGCAGAGGGCTGTGTCTTCCCAGAACGCCAGCTTGGGACACCAGTGTTGGTCCCCACACCTTCTCCAGGTCACCCTGCAACCTCCCGGCAACAAGCTCAGGCCTTAATCGCATTGGTGTGGTTTCTTTCTTTGTTGTTTAAAAACAAAACAAACAAACAAAAAAGAGGCAGAAGAAGAGCCTTAATTGCTTCTCTCCAACGTCACTGCGTGTCCCCATGTCTGAGCGCTGGGCACCGGGCCGGCACGTCCCAGCGGGGGCACGCGGGGCGCAGTGCCCCGGCTCACGGGGCCATGCGTGGGGCTTGGCGTCTCGGTGCCTCGACGTGTGTTTCTTTTCTGTGAGTTGACCAGTGCTGAGAGTGCACGCGAGGAATGTCCCTGTCTCGTTCTTATTTTAAACCATTAGTCAAGATGAGGATGAGGAGGACGATCTTCTTCCCCCAGAGCAAAAAGCCGAGAGAGAGAGAGAAAGGAGGGTCGCCAATAATGCCCGTGAGCGCCTGCGGGTCCGTGACATCAACGAGGCCTTTAAAGAGCTCGGACGCATGTGCCAACTCCACCTAAACAGCGAAAAACCGCAGACCAAACTGCTAATCCTACACCAGGCCGTATCAGTCATACTGAACCTGGAGCAACAAGTTAGAGGTCAGTGAGGGTCCCGGAGTGGTGATATTTTACGTATCTGATCGGCACGGGGCTGTCTGTCTGTCTGTCTCCTGTGACACGTGCTGTGGTGCCTCGCACTGTCTCTCTGCCCTGTGGCCTTGGGTTCCCAAGGCTGTTGATGTCCTTTTTAATTTTTTTCCTTTTCTTTTTTTCCCCCCCCTTTTTTGCATCCCTGCTGTTCTGTCTTTTGTTCCCCACTGCCACTTTGTGTGCTGCATGCCGGTCCCCGAGGGGGCACCTGCGCCGTCCTCGCTTTCCTGCAGCCAGGTGTTTTGCTCAGCTGCTTGGCCAGCAAAATGGGGGGAAAAAAAAAAGAAAGCAAAAAAGAAACAAACAAAAAAACCCAGCAAGTCTCCCAGAGGGGGCGCAGATCTGACGTCTTTCCAAGGGCTGCTCCAAGCGGAGCCCGTCTCTGCCTGCGGCCACAGCAGCAGTGAGCGATGCCCCGTCCTCCCTGCCCACCCAGCACGGGGCTCTGCGCTCCTGTCCCCCACCGCTGCGCCTCTGGGGTTGTGGGCACCTGGCAAACCCCTGGGGATCGCTGGAGCCGTGCACGCGCCAGCGGGATGGAGACGCTGAGCCAAGGGTTGGGCAGCCCGCGCTGCCTGTACAGACCGGTCTCTGACGCGAGCTGGGAGCACCGCGCATCCCTAGCGGAGCCTGCAGCTGCAGGCGGGTGGGCGCAGGCTCTCCCCCTCGTGTGTGCACCCGTCTGGGCCCCCTGTGCTTGCCCCGGGGGCTGTGTCCCAGCGGGAGGGGAAGCGGAGGGCTTGGCTTCCCGCTCCGGAGGACTTTGCTGCTTTGTTCCTGCATCCCACAGTGCATGATCCCGCTCCCCGGCCCTGCCGCGCAGGGTGCCGTGGCAGGTTAACCCCCTTTCTCTCTGCAGAGGCTGTTGTAACACGCATCGGTGGTTTGTGCCTGGCTGTGCTCCTCTCTGCTGGCCTCTGCTGTTGCATTGATGTTGGAGTCCTTTGTGCCTCTCTTCAGTTTGTAATATTTTGCCTTTCATAACATGTATATTTTTTCCTGTCTCTTTTTTAATTTCCCCTTCCTTTTTATTTTTTATTTCGAGTTTTTATTTTTTGGTTCTGTTCTTTCCGATCTCCTACAGACAGTCCCCAGCCGTGACCTCTCGGTGGTCCCACTCTCTACCTTGTACTTGCTGCTTGCGGAACGAGGCAGGAGCTGAGGGCGGGGGGCAGGGGCTAGACAGAGTTGGCACCGTGTTCACTTTGGTCTCCCACGCTTGTCCCTTTTTAAACCCTTCTTGGACGCAGCCGGGGGAGCGAGCCGAGCCCCGTGTGCTGCTGTCAGCAGGCGTTAGCACAGGCAGCTAGGGTGTCCCTTCTCCAGCGGGTTTGGCCTTCAGGCTGTTTTGCAGGAGAGAAGCCGATCCCCACATCCCCTCCTGCAGGGCTGCCGTGGGAGCGGGGCCGTCGGGTCCCCGCGTGCCCAGCCGGGGCTGCCAGGATCCTCCTGCTGCCGTCAGCAGCTAGCAGGGCAGGAAGGGAAAGGAGAAGATTGGGGGGTGTTGGGGGGGGCCAGGCAGGCAGGTCCAGTGCTCCCTTTGAGCAGGGTGCAAGGCAGCCAAGGCACCGCATGTCCTTATAACCCAGAGGGCCCCGCGGGGCCGAGCAAACCGCCAACGGCACTTGCCGGTGGTGGGGAGAGACGGCTCCATCCTGCCCGGCTGTGGCATGCAAGGTGCTGCTGGAGCTGTGTCCCTGCCGGGGGGAGCCACCAGCCAGGAACTGCGGTGCCGGCGTGTGTTTGGAGGAACGAGCTGGGTTCCTGCTGCGGCTGGGCTCGGGTGCCGGTGTAGCTGGTGGCTCCGCTCCCCCCCCGGCCATCCTGGGGGTTCTGGGGTGGTGGCAGTGCCGGCTGGGGCACCGAGGCAGCGAGGAGGGGACAGGGGCAGGGTCAAGGCAGCGAGGAGAGGATGCAGGCAGGGACAGCGGACAACTTTCTGTCCCACACAGGCAAACGCTTGCCTGGAAAGCCCTTGCTCCCCCTGCATGCGGTCGGGCACTGTCTGGAAGCTCTCCAGACCCGCCAGCGCACCCAGGAAGGCTCTGACTCCGTGGCCTCTCTTCAGCGAAGGCCTGTCCCCGCACGGCTCTCCTGGAGCCGAAGGCCGCAGTCTGTCCCAGTGCCAGGTTTCACCCAAGGACCCTCCTCAGATAGGTGTCTTTCCTGCAAGAATTTTTGCTCTGGGGGAGAAGGTCGTCTGTACAGTAAATTGGGGGTTTGGAGAGGACGGGCTGCGGGCGAGGCCACGGTTTAAGATGCTGCCAGCACGACTCTGCTTCCCCCCCGTCCCTGCCTGTTTCGGGCACCCCTGGGTGCTGTCAGCGGTGGAGGCTCTCCCAAAGCTCCTGACCATGCCTGGAAAAGAAAATCACCCCTTTCCAGAGTGATTTTGACTGTGTTGAGAGACCTGGATTCAGTGTCTGCATCTGAGACTGACCCTCAGCAGCAGCTGGAGGCACTTGGCTCCTGCCCCTGGTGCTGCCCCCCACCTGTATGAGGGTGCTGGGCCAGGCTGCCTCACGCCGCTGCGGCACGGCTGGCCGAAACGCCTTCACCGGGAGGATTTTGCTGCAGGTGGGATATTTGAAGGAAATATTACAAACAGGGATTTGCTTTCTGCTAAAAAGTCTTTCCTTGGGGGATGAACCTGATGGTTTTGGCTGAGACACCACCCCCCCCTCGAACTTTTAGTTTCAGACGAAAACTAACAGGAAGGCAAAATTTTGCAGAGGGGAGAAGGTGTCAGTGTTGATACTGCATCCACTGCCCGCCCTCGCCCCCGACAGCACCCTCCAGCCCCATGGGAGCCTGGCCCCGCGCTGGCAGCACCTTCCCGTGACTCGCAGAGCTGACGCGCAGCCCGAATAGCCCGGGCCGCTCCAGGAAGCGCCCGAGACAAATTGGCTTTGCAAAGTGAGGCTGTTTGAGCCGTTTCCAGTGGACACCAGAAGCACTACCAGCACGGCAACGTATAGCCCCCCCCTTGGTACCACCCCCCTGACTAATCCCTGTGGTGCTATGAACCCAGCAGTACAGACGAGGCCTTGTCACTGGAGGACAAAGATCTGAGGGACCGGGAGAGGAGAATGGCCAATAACGCCAGGGAAAGGGTGCGTGTGCGGGACATTAACGAGGCCTTTAAAGAACTGGGACGCATGTGTCAGATGCACTTAAAAACGGACAAAGCACAGACCAAACTGATCATCCTACAGCAAGCGGTGCAGGTCATTCTGGGCCTGGAGCAGCAAGTACGAGGTATGGTAACAGCTGGCAGGTGCATTTCGGGGCCTTTCTCTCTCCCCACATCTCTGCGTGCGCGTGCATCTCTGTTGCGACTCCTGCTTTCGGTGCAAGGTTGTGCATTTGCGTTGCCAGCGGCACCCTCAGGTGCACCGCGTGGCAGGCTGAGCTTTCCAAAGCCCTGGCCTGGGGTGGATTTGAGGCCGCTCTGTCCGTCTCCCCTCATGTTTAATGGGAATTTGGCACCTGGATCCCATTAAGCAGCTTTGGAAAACTCAGTCCTCAACTCCAAGAGCTGGCTGAGGCACTTGGGGTTTTCTGTAAGCAAGCACATGTTGAAATTGGCATGGTGTTTCAGCCGGGCATGGGGTTTTGCTCTAGCAGGGGTCTGGCCAAGTTACTGCAGCCACTGCAAGGAGCGGCAGGCAAAGAGCAGCTTGCACTGAGGTTGTTTCCTCGCATGGTCCCGTGTGTCTGTCCTGGGACTCTCTCCTCACTCTCTCTTGCGGATGCTGTTGACGTGCGTGATGCTGTTGCCCAAACTGAGGTTGCTTCCCTCCCTTCCTTGCTGTTTTTGGCATAGAGCGCAATCTGAACCCTAAAGCAGCCTGCTTGAAGCGTCGGGAAGAGGAGAAAGTGTCCGGAGTAGTAGGAGATCCCCAGATGACACTTTCAGCTTCACATCCTGCTCTAGGAGATGGTCACAACCCTGTTGGACACATGTAAAGGTATTGTCCCCTGCCCCGCGATCCCAGGACCCCGCTGCAGGTCCCACCCGCTGCTGACGCGCGCTGCTCTGCTTTGGCTGCTCAGCCCCGCTCGTTCGGCACCAGCCGATGTCCTTCTTACTTCACCTTACGTAAACGACTTGCACGTGCGTGTCACTTGCTCATCGGTGGACACCCAAAGGCTCTGCCCCACAGGAGAGGTGCAGCCCCATAGCCGGGACGGAGGATTTTGGTGCTCTCACCACCCTGAGCGAGCTCAGCTCTGCTCAGCGCCTCCCAGCCCTGCCCCAGTTGGCTACTGGAAACCAGCAACTTCTTTGCCCTGTGGCCCTGTGGGAGGGAACAGACAGGTCCCAGAAATGCCGAGAAAGACACGGAAGGTGAAATTCCCCCAGTGAGACCATGGCAGGCGCAGGCTTTGCTGGGCTGTCCCTGTTTTTAAGGGCACCCTGTGCTTGGCCAGGAGGAGCTGAGCCTGTTTGGCCCGAGCGGAGCAGGGATGTCGGAGGGGGATTGAGCAGATCCAGGAGCGGCGGGGTCAGAGGGTGACCCCATCAGCGAGGCTCCCCTGTGCGGGGCTGCAATGCCTCAGCCCATAGCACCCGCACGCCCCGGAGCGCACGGAGGGGCCGTGGTCCCCCGAAGTCCCCTGCGCCGGTGGGTGCCTGGGGCTGCCTTGGAAATAAAAAAGAAAAAAACGACAAAGCCAGTGTCGTGGAATAGCGAGCTTGCGTCTCAGCTGTGCTGCAGCCAGGTCGAGCCCTCGCGGCCGACTTCTGCAGAGACGAGGCTGCAGCAGCGTGGGTTGCGGCCCCCGCACTCAAGGAGCAGGGTTTTCTTCTCATTTGGGTTTCTCTCACTTCAGGCTTTTGTTTTTTTATTTGTAGATCTTTTTGTTCCTCTGGATAGAGAGATCTGTAGGAAGAACAGATGTGATGTCTCGGTGTGACCTGCAACCTTCTCGAACCATAAACTTTAGTACTGCTAATACTGACACACGTGGATGGATCCTGGCATGACGTAAGGGGTGGAAAAAACACTTTGTCAAAAACAAAACGAAAACAAAAAAATTGCCTTAAGTATAAAGTGCGGAACAGTCAATACATATCACTCAGTTAGGAGGGGGTGGCGTGTTCTCTTGGCTTGTTCACAAGCAGCCAGCAGCAAAATTGTGCCTAAGCTTGATATTTCTTTTTTAAAAAAAAAGAACATTAGTTACGAGATTTTTTATGTAGAACAAATAGCAATGCCTTTTGGTTTTTTTAGCTTCTTTTGCATATGTTTTGTAAGCAACGAAAATAATTTTTTTTTGTATAAAAAAAAATGTCTTGTACCCCACGCTTTTCTGCTGCTGTTTCTATAGTTAACGTTGCATCTTTAGGATCAACCAGAATATTAAAATTGTATTAAGAGAGACTGGATATAAAGAGAGGAATTCTCAGATTCGGCTCTGAAAGCCACTAAAAGCGAATGTAGCCACAGCGAGGGGATGTTCTTCCTTGCCTGGCTTGTACCTTCCATTATAAAAAAAACAAACTCATGTGCTGAATTCACCATCTCTTTGCTTTGGCCACTTCTGATCTGGGAAAAGGAAGTTAAACAGCAAAGCAAGTCACAGCAGTATCCCTCAGCGGTGCTCCCGCTCCTCCCGGGAGGCGACCGAGGCCCATCAAGGGTCTCTGCAAGATTTGCTTTACTCCTGGAGGATCCCGGAGGCTGCAGCCCTGCCTGGGAGAGGAGGTGCCCTGCGGCTGTGCCTGAGCATCGTGATGGGGAGGACGAGCTGCCGGGAGAGAGCAGGCCTTGGGGCGTGGAAGAGAACCGAGGGACTGGGGTGCTTTCAAGGTAAGCAGAGAAGCAATACGGATGGAGGAGGAAAGCCCAGGGCCGAGGAAAACGCCTCCTGCCCATGCGTCTGAGCAAACCCCGCTGTCAGAGGTGCTTCCAGGGGCAGCACTGAACAAAGACAAACTGAACAAAGCTGGAGGACTGCGAAGAGGCAGAGGTGGACAGAGCAAAGGCAGCAGCGGGACACCGTGCTCGGTGACCTGGCAGCAGACAGACCCGCGGATGCTGGTGGCAGGCAGCGGAGCCCAAGGCGGCAGGAAGGGGAGCAGCTACCCAGCACGTGCGCTCGCTCCAGCCCTCGGCAAGTCGCGACTGGCAGCAGGATCCCCGTTTCTGCACAGCTTCTCCCCACGCTGGAGTCGCCACCATCGGAAGTGCAAAACGCTGCGGGCTTGGGAGAGGGGTGGTTTCACACCTCACCTTCAGGTGCTGTCGTATCTCCAAAGCATCTTTGGAGGCAAACTCAGCTCGGCATGCTGCCCAGCTTGCCCTGGGGATGCAGAGTGGCCGCTGTCACCTGCACGTGGCTCTCTCCGTGCTGTAAAGGAGGGGAGCAGCGAGCGCCCGTCCTGCATGAGATGCTCCAGCAGCCAAGCTGGGCCGACGATCCCTTTGCTCTGAGGGATTCCCAGTGTCACTCCAGACCGCTCCAGTGTGGTCAGCGAGAGGAAGATCCCCAGCAGCCCCACCACGTGGCAGTGTGCCCCAGAGGTGCAGGAACAAACGAAGAGGTGCTTGGTGGTGCTGAGCTGCGGCAGCCGTTCTGGAGTTGGCAATGGAGAAGCGTCCACTGGGAATTCATTCTTGTTTCTTCCCTTTCCTTCTCCTTCTGCAACATTTTGTACCCGGTTCTTCCCAGTTTTGTAGGCAGACGGGGTCAGCTCCCCAGGAGGATGTTAAATCCCATCTCGGCAGTGTCTGTAATGCTCTCGGACTGGGGCCGGCTCCTGTCCAGGCAGAGCCCAATCAGGCAGGATAGTTCACGGGGCATGGGTGCTGGCCTGGGGGGGGACGTGGGGACAGCAAGTACTGTAGGACCCCTGGCAGTAGGGCCCATCTCTCCCCTCTGCTTCGCTGGCCTGTACTCCTGGGGAAGCTGTATTGCCTTGGCACAGGGAAAGGGAAGGACTTGTGAACAGGATGAGGTCCTGTGGCACTTCGTAGCAACCCCAGGCTTTGGCATAACCTCCTGGTGCTCCTCTGTGCTTGTAGCTATGCTTTGCGCTCCAGCAGAACCTACTGGAAATGCTCAGGACATTGCTCATCTCCCACCTACGCTCGGGTACCGTGGGCTCAGCCCCTGTAGCATCTCAGAGAGGAGCCACTTACAAATGCCGGAGCAGTATGGGACCGTCCCTCCCTGCTGCGCCTGGCACCAGCACTGCCCTGGGACTCTGCAAGGTCCAGCCATATCTCTGAGGCTTTCTGGTGCTCCTGGCTTTCCCCACCCACAGCCTGCTGCTCCCACCATCACTTCTGTGTGGTGAGACCTGAGACCACAGCAGCCTCCAGCTCTGTCCCCAGGAAAGCCGGGAAGGGTCCGTGGCTGTGGTCCCTGCAGCCCAGGAACACGCATTCTTCTCACCTGTGTCAACAGACATGTTCCAGCCTAATTAGCTTGTCAGGTTTCGACACTCTTCCCTCCCTTAGGTTCTTCTGCCTGTGTAAGCATTGGGCAGCATGAGACGGATGAGGTTTTCCTCTGTGTGTGACAGTCTTGCCCCCGTGGAGCAGCTCCCTTGCAGCAAAAGCCATGTCTTCCTGAAGCATCCTGCCGGGTTGGGTTGTGCTTCAGATGCTGGAGCAAGTTCAGTTTGGGGAGGGTAAAACATGCAGGGAGGGAGAAGTGCCCCTCCGTAGCTTGCCAGCCAGGTCCGGACACTCAGACAACCCCGATTCATGCTCTGGGGTAGGAATTGGGGACTTAGCGGCTGGTTTTTGCAGCCTGTAAGAGGCTGCTTCATCCTGCGAGCATTCAGCAGGATGGTGCTGGGGCTGGCAGGGTGCTCGCTGCTCGGGGTTTTCTGCTGGCTCAGTGCCACTGCCCCAGGACCGGGGAGGGATGGAGCAATGCTCCAGCCCTGGCAAGCTTGAAACCATACAAAAAATTAAAAAGTGCTTCCCCCACACTTTGATTTTGCAACAAGAATTTGAGGTGGCAGTCATGTACAACTGGACTTAAAGAAAAGAGATTGTAGTCAAGAAAAATCCAGAAACTCAACAAAATTGGAAATTTGAGAAGATTTATGGTTTGTTCAAAATTCTGCTGAACTCCTTCATCCCCTCCAAGTCCTGGCTGACACTCTGCAGGCCTGGGGGGACTTCTGATGAGACAGAGCCTTTCCCGTCATCCTCAAAGCACCAGGCACTGCAGCAGAGATGGGGCTTTTCCTCTGCATTTAGGTGGCTTAGATGCTGTTTTCTTGCCAGCAAAACCAGCTAACTTCCTTGGCAAGGCTCGGATGAAGGTCCTTGAGCATAAACCCCTGGTGCCAGGGTTTGGAGATCTTGGTTCCACCAGCAGGAAGGCGCAACATCGGGGGCTGCCTCGATGGCGCAGAGTGCTTTGTGTGCCGTCGCACTTGCTGCCTGCACCAGCCCAGCGCAGCCCCGGTGGCATCTCTGCTCTCCAGGTGTATAGGGAGCAATTGTGGAGTGCAGCAAGGAAAAAATTCCTTTGGCTTGCCAGTGTGTTTGGCTCAGTGTGAACGTGGTGCCTGTAACTTGCCAGGGAAAGTGGCTTTCCTAAAAATGAGCACTGTCGGGTGCTGTCTGCAAAATACCACCAGGCCAGCCCTGAAATACCAGCCTGTTGCAATGACACTGTCATCTTTAGGGGTTATGGTCAGAGAGGGCCAGGGTCTGCGCCCTCCCCAGCCCACGGCTCTGCTGGCATTCAACTGTGCGATCTTACACATCACTTTTATCTCCACTTCTCTCTTGCTTCTCCGCCTGTCGGCGTGTCCCTTGTGCCGGTGGTCCTGCGGAGAGGTGTCACGGATGGATGACGTGCTTGCAGGGTGGCATTCAGTTTTCTGCTTCCTCTCTCAGCCTTGCATGCATGGGTTCTCCTGGGCTGCGTGCCCCTCAGTCTTGGGGGCCACAGAGCCCCCGCAAATCTTCCTTTGTCAGATAGGGAATGGGGGGAGAGGCCGCCTTCCCCTGTGTGCATTTTCTGGTTTCTCTTTTCCCAGGCCGCAGTAGCGGAGCTGCATCGTGGTCACGCAGCAGAACCGGGGTCCCAGGCACACAGCTGCCCTGGGACGCTTCTTGTGCGGCAGGGCCAGCTGCTGGGGTGCAGCCCTCGGGTCCCTAGCCCAAGGGACCCGCTCTTTCCTCCCCCTCAAGCAGCCCCATGCCCCCCTGCGCATCCTGCCCGAGAGCTGAGCATGCCACCGGCTGCTGGGGAGTGTCTGGAATCCAGTTTATTAACAGTAAAACTTGCAGATTTTTGTTCTTTTCCCCTCTTCGCTTGTTTTTGCCCCAGAGCAAAACAGCTGCAGCTTCCCAGAGACTGCACCTTCATGGTCTCGTACCGACAGTGCTCGGCACCTCCAGGAAGTGGTGGCAGTCTGCCTGCTCCTGCTCACCGCCCCGCAGCTGCTGCCAGCGCACCCCAGGGAGCAAAATTCCAGCTAACCCCTGGTTTGGCAGTCGCTCCCCTGCCTGTGACCCGCCAGTCAGACCTACTCACAGCCAAGCAACTGCCTGGCTTGAGTTCAGCTCCAGCTCTTTGCCAACATCTCCTCGGGCTCTCTGCTCCCCTGCTTTTACAGCTTGCACTGGTATCCTACGGAGGTGTGTTGGCAGGAGGGACAGGACCTGGGACATCTGGATCCCAGTCTGCGCCCCTCCTGCCTGCACTGAGCTTCAGCGTGGGAGCAAGGGGCACAGCAGTGCCTGGGCAGATGGTTTGCAGGAATTGGGGCAGTCGGGTTAGCTGGGCACCCCAGGTTCCTGCACCTGGCAGTTGGGAGCAGGTCCATGCCAGCCCCACGCGGTGGGGTCAACTTGCTGCCCCTTCCTCGTGCGCCGTCGCTCCAAGGCCAGGGGTCTGGCTGCTTTGCAGTTGGGGTTTTTGCCCTCTCCGGTGGAGAAATGCAGAAGTCTGATGTGAAACCTCCCCAGCTGTGACCTCAGTGAACAACAGCTTTTTCCCCCAGCCCATGTGTCGGTGATGAGCTGGTTTCCTAGAGGTTTTGCACTTGCTGCCGGGTAGCGATTGAACAGGAAGGACAGCATCAGGCTGGGATTTCCCCAGGAGTCTACAATTTCAGGTTCAGTGGCAGAAGCCGCTCTCAAAGGTGCTTTGCATCTCACGCATGTACCCGCTGAAGCCAGCAGAGCCTTTGGGCCCTGGGCCCTTGCTGGGCGATGCGGCGCATCCTCCCCCTCAGCAGACAGGGGGGGGCCTTGAGAAACAGGAGGCTTTTGAAACCCCCAGTCCCCTGCATCCCTGAGCTTTGCTCCCACAGGGAGGCTCCCACCTTCAGTGCCAGTGGAGCCCATGGTCCCCTTGCAGGCCCTGCTGTGTGCTGGGCTGGTGACTCTGGGCCCGCTCCGCTTTCAGCAGGCCCCTGGGCTGGGGTTTTAGAAAAGAGCTGAGAATGGGGAGGTAAAGCAAAGCTAGTACTGGAGTTGGGCCAGGACAAGCCATCAGCCCCCGAGGTGCAGCGCTGGCTAACCTGGAGCAAGCCATGGCCACTGGATTCCCCCATTCCGGCTCGACACCAGCAACAGCAAGACCTGTTTTCTGTACCACAAGCTTGCACAAGGTCTTTGCCCTGTTAAATCCTATGCAACCCCCTCTCCTCTCCCACGGGGCTCTCAGATCCCATCCCAGCCCGTTCTTTCTGCTCTTGTCCGTGACTGCTGAGGAGTTCCCGTGAGCAGCTCCCTGCTGCTCTCAGGGTCCAGCTTCATTTCTAGCAGCTCCAAAAGCATTTCAAGACCTATGCCCTGGAGGCAGGGGTGGGTAGACAAGGGGTGAGACCCCAGGAACACCCCTTCCAACTCCTGCTGCAGGAGCTGAGCACTGAATTGGAGGGGGCAAGGCCCGGTCCTAGGGCTCCTCCACACACCCTTCAGCCTCCTGTGCCTTCTGCTCGACGCTTGGCGGCTCACTGCCGGCGTCCTTCATCTCGCACCATCTCCCCCAGTACCCCTGAATGGAGAAGCTGTGTCCGAGCTCATTGCTGCCTGGCTCTGCAGCCTGCTCTGTCGATGCCTGAGCCTCGGGCTTGGCTTGACTGGTCTTCCTTCAACCGCTTCAAGCCCGAAGGTGTGTTTTCTTTCCTCCTGCGCTCCCCGGTCTTTCCAGCCAGCACCTCCGAGCTCTTTCCCTTCATGCACAGCCACCGTGGGTTTCTTCACAGTGGGGCAGAACCGTGCCACCAGCTGCCCATCTGCTGGGGTGGAGGCAGGAGGATTTGGGAGGTGGATGCTGCCGGTTGGTCCCGTGGCATGGCTGCCTCTCCCAGCCCCACTGCCCTCGGGGCAGGCGTGGGAGGACTCGGTGCTCTCTGCAGAGGTTTGATCTTCAGGGCAATTCACCCCTTCTGGAGAGCCAGCAGCTGCAGTGCCTTTGCCTGCGGGACCCCCGTGCGGGCCGAGCGTGCAGGCGGTCTCTGGTTAGGAGGGCAGTGCAGGCCGCAGGCGTCCTTTCTGCCAAAACTTCTGTGTCCATCTTGCATGCCACCCTTGGGAGGGGCAAGAGGCAGCCCTGCCATGAGTCTCCACGCCAGTATTTCTGTTCCTCTGCTTTTGTACACCTCCTGCTCCTCAGGTCTTACAGCACCCACCCTGGTCCAGCCAAGCACCCGCCGCATGCTTGGGAGAGGGAGTGAAACTCGTGCCTGGTTTCATCTTGGCACAGTGGAGCTGCAGGCGCCAGTATGGGAGAGCAGAGGGGTTTGTGCTTCAAAACGGGGTGTCCCGGCTACCGCGGCCTTTTGCCGAAGACCGTCCCCGTGCCCTGCATCCCTGGGCTGTGCCCTGGGGAGCCATGGAGCTCCCCGTGGCAGCTCCCGCAGCGGCAAGCTGGGGACGCTGCGCTTCCCCCTTCCTGGAGCCACGTCTTCCCAAATCGCTTGAAACCCACCAGCTTTTGAGCAAACCTTGTCACATGGGGCCCGCCGGGGAGGGAAGGAGCCGTGGGAAGCCGTGCACCCTCCTGCCAGCGGTGGTTGATTTGCCGGGAGAGGGGAGAAAGAGGAGAAGGAGGCACGTGGTGAAGCGGAGCAGGGATGGCCCCAACCACCACGCGCGGACCTCCCGGCCTGCGGGAAATGACCCATTTTCTATGGAGGGCTCCAGCTCGTTGGGGAAACAAAGCGTTACTGAGTTGCTTTTTCTATATATTTTTCTAGGACGGGGGTGGGAGAGCAGATGGGAGATGCCTGTGGAAGCTGTTTATTTTTAACCCCGTAGAAAGTTTTGGGTTGTTTTTGGGTTTGGTTTTTGGCCTTTAAAAAAATGGCCCTTGCTTTTGATGTTTATGCTGCCTACCTGTAAATCCAGATGTACTTAAGTGGCTGAAATCCTTGTTCTTAAATCAGATACACATTATAGTTTTGAACTATATATATAGTAAATATATATATATATATGCCTAACCCAGCAAAAAAAAAAAAAAAAATAAAGTATTTGGGGGTGGGGAAATGCATTGTTCTTTGAAAGGAATCACAATTGGGGGATAAAATTGTGTTTCTGAGTGCCTCAAGATATGAATTGTTTTCATTTTTTTAAATAATTTTATACAAGTGTCAAAACAGCTGGCTGGATTATTTGGAATTTTTAAATAATCCTAACTTTTTTAAAGTAGATTTTGAGAACTGTCCTGTATATAACAGTAATGTAGCAATAAATGTGACATTTTATAACAATATTACCTTTTTTCCCCCATATCTGTCTTTCAGATGTTGTATACCTATGAATGAAAAGTTGTAATAAAGGTTTTACCTTGTACTAAAAAAAAAAAAAAAAAAAA
>VZTL01024655.1:0-18586 GCA_013400535.1 Scopus umbretta | reverse complement strand
CCCTCCTGTAAGTCTGAATACTTTCATACCTCATGGTAAGGAGAGGGTGCTATTTGAGACTTACTAGCAGGTAAAACATTGTTTGGCCCAGTAACCTGAAGAAGGATCCTGCAATATGAACTGAAATTAAATTAATTAGTTATGATGACATGGTAGAGGATTTTGTGCTGCCATTGTCACTGTCAGAAGACGTGCACATGCCAGTGCATACATCCTAGTGCCAGTTGAAGTGATTGGTTTACTTGAGTGTTTAGAGGTATTAAGGCAGGATTTTGAAATTTGTCTGTCATGAGTAGCTAGTGTCAGGATGCTACATCTCCCAAGCTGGCACACGCTTGCTCCAGTAAGAACTGAAGATACCTGTCACTTTTAAGAGTTAATTCACTGCTGGTTATTTATGGTGCAGCTGAGTTACTGCTTTCGATAGCTGTGAACGGCTAACGCCGTGTTCTGCAAGAGCTGATTGTTTAGGTGGGATAATGTGATTAGAAAGAGGAACAAATCCTTTCATAGCATGGCGTTTAAGGGCCCCCAGCAACACTTGGTTTGAAAATCAGTGACGATTGGTTTCTTCTACCAGAACACCTGACAGAGTAGGAGGATCACAAAAACAACCAGGGTTCTTGGATTGTCTTTTAGATTTCTTTCTGTGACCTTTTGGGATTCCTTGTCAGTCTGTGAGGGTTTGTTTGGTTTGGTTTGGTTTGGGGTTTGTGTTTGCTTTTTACCTATTAGCTTTTCTTCAACAATCCACTTTTTTGTCTTTACTTTTTCTTGATATAATTGTAATGTTTGTGCTTGGATATTTTGCAGTATTCTTCCAATTGAATTCTAGACTTTGTGATTCTAATAGTTTTGTATGATTTTTGGCATAAACTGTAGTATTAAGGGCCAGCTATATTTTACTCTGACAAGTTTATATTTCAAAGTTTAGAAAAAAGACTGAAAAAATGTAGCAGCTTGATTTTTGGGGCATGTAATCAATGGTTGCCAATGAAAACTGATGTTATGAAATCCCATAAAGATACGACTGTTTCCATCAAATCTTCTTGGCTTGTGACTGAAGAGAAACACGAAGGTATGAGAGTAGTCATTTAAGCACATTTCATGTTTCTCGCTTCCAGAAACTTTATAAAAATAGCCGGGTACAATAACAATAAATTCATTATTCTTACAAGGATATCCTGAATTTGACATGCCAGTATATGACTTTGAACTTTAGTCTTACTTAGAAATGGAGGTTGTTTTGAAGATAGCCCTGCAGAAGGATTCTCTTATTTATGCTATGTGAATGCCTGCGTTATATTTAGGCACTGAAAATAGTTTTGGACTGAGTGTCCTGTATTCTGCGGGGAGGGGGAGTGGCTGGGGAAGATACGGGTTGTGCTTTCTTTCACAAGGATACTTAAAACATTTCCAGTGATCCTCTTGCCTCTTAGAAAGTCAAGGCTGAATTCTGCCGCCTCTAGTCTCCCTCCCACAAGAGCAGGTTATGAACCCTCTTTGCACTGAGGTGCGGGACAGCGGTTTGTTCTGCAAACGTAGCCTTTAGCTGAAAGGGAATACTTTAATTCAGTCATAATTAAGCTGAATACCTTTCCAAACCAAAGCGAGGCAATGTCACTTCTTCATGATGTCTGCTGTGTGGTGGACTTGATTTCTTTTTTTCTTTTTTTTTTTTTTTTTTTTTTTTAAGTGGTTAAGTAGTNTTTCTTAAGTGGCTTCAACGTGAACTTGGAAATGGAGAACTGAAGGTCTTGAGTCAAATTTTGTATTGTCACTGTAGTCCGTCGGTATCGAGAGGGAAGAGCAGAGCTGGTGTTATCTCTGAGCTGAATCGCGCTTCACAGGGATTGTCAACAAATTGTGGGAGTTTCTCATTCCTTACTCTGCATAGTCTTTTTAATGGCTTTATCTGTCACTTCATCCCTGGCATCAGTTCTGTAAATAATTACCCCGTGACCCTTTGGTCCTTAGTAACTCTTTCAAAAGCACAGCTAATCATTTTATAAAAAAGGCAAACTGGTTAATTCTTGGCAAGTTTGTCTCGGAGCCGTGTCTCTGCAAATGGAAATGATGAACTTTAGCAGTAATAAACAGCTCGGATGGAATTGCAGCGCGCTGGCCGCTTGGCGGGGAGTGCTTCTCCTTCCTTTCCGCTGACACTGTCGCCTCGCACGCGGTAGATGTTGCTGTAAGATAGCATCATGCGTGATTTTGTCTGCGGCGTTTTTTTCATCGCATACAGCAACTTACTATTCCATGGTAATAGGAATTTGTATCACCCCAGACTCGTCTTTGTGGTAAGTTGTTGAGTAAAATGCACACTGGTATCACATCTTGGTCTGCAGATTGATTTCTGTTGAACTGGTTGCCATTCAGCACTGGTTCTAGAATGGCTGCGGTTGGAGACGTGCCTCACTCGCATGCTGTGTAGGTACAGATTAACTGATTTCACAGGCGTGGTGGCCATACTTAACAGCACTTCAGTAGGCATGAGTGTCTTCACAGCTGCAAAGGACGGATTTTACTTTCTTTTGTTTAATGCGACCAGTACATCTGTATGGCATTGCCTACTTCTGCAACAGAACTGGGGATTATGAAATGTGATTTTCTTCAAAGTGGACGTAACCATAAGGTTTCTTGCTGTTGGTCTCATAGCTTGTGGGATTGCTGCACTAAATCACGTAGCTCCTTTAAGACATGAGTGTGATCTGCTGTCCATGTCCACATTAAGCTGCAGAGGAATGTGAATATCAGGCTTCAAGTTAAAGAAATGAGATGCTTCCAACTTGCTAACCAGAGACAGAATTACAGGAAGGGCTGTACCACATGGGCTTTCTCCACTCATTTTATTTTTGTTCCTTGTTTCTTCTCTTGCTTCTCCCTGCATTCCAGTGAACACTGAGTGTAAATGTTAGAGATAAACCTCATCTTTTTAGACTTCTGCAAGTCCAATTGTGATACCAAACAAGAGAACCTGATACATACAGAGAGATTGTTTAACCATATTTTATTTTACTCCACCTTCTGTTCTGGAGTTTAGATTTTGTACTTTTAAATAAGAAGATAAACTTACATAATCTATATAGAATATTTTTATTTGCTTGCATTCAGTAGCACTTCAATGGCCACTACAATGTACAAGGGTCTATTTGTGCCACTTTGATATGCCTGTACAACAAAGACACCTACCTGTGGTCATACAGAACATGTTTTGATTTTCTCCAATTTGTGTTTAGATCTAGGTTGCTTTCTTAAATTGTGCAACTTGCATTTAGAGTAACCTTAGTGTTTTTCATATCAGAACAAAGTGTCAGACTAACTTTGTTTTATATCTGAAGTGCTTGTAAAGATCAGGAAAATAAGAAAATGTTAGTGTTTGATGTTAATGTTTGTTTCTCTCCATTTTAGTATACAAAGTCTATTTTGTGAGCTAGGGAGGGTCACAAGTTTACAAGTCACTTTTGACCTTTGTTGCTCCAGTTGTATGCTAGAATGTTAACATAAAAGTACATTAATCTGAGCAAGGAATAAAGCTGTTTTATTTTAAAGAAGAATTTCTTTTCAGCTCATGACCAAATAAAGGTTTCTGCAAAGCATTTTCTCCCTCTGGAGTGTTAGAAAGCAACTACCTTCTCTATCAGGGTCAGTTAATAAGAATTAGGCTTGAATCTCATTAACAGATGATAACCTCAAGTTATCATTGTATGTAAAGGGTGAGTATTTTGTCCAGACTTCTGGGGAAAGGTAGTAAAGCATTTATTGAAGCACTGTTTTGAAAGCTGAGCAAAGAATGGCATGCCACAGTTTTTAGAATTTATTACAGTGGTTTTGTGTATAAAGCTGCAAATTGTATTTTACACTCCACAACTAATACGGTTTTACTAGCCTTCAGTGCAAAGCTGTTTGCTTGAGTAGAATTAATTAAAAATAATATGTTAGAGGAAATAAGCAGCCAATCTAAACTTACCTATTACAGTTGTACAATGAAACAATATGGCATTACAGTTAGTACAATTCCTTCCTCTGACAATGTAATTAGCAGCACTTATTGGAATGTTGTGGAAGTAAATTAATAATTTTTCTCTCAAGTTCCTTTGAAAACTTTTGACAAACATACTAGTGCTGATGGATTCATATTGATGGCTTGAGTGGCATTTAAGCCATAAGAGTTTTCCTATTAAAAATCATTAGAAAACACCCATGATATCTGTCGTTAATAATATCTCAGTTCCTATGTGCTATCCAGTTCTGTGATAACCAGGTAATTGTTTTCAAATCTTGTTTATCAATACGTTCTGCAGCACAGATGAAGGAAGAATGCAGAGGGCAGCTCACAGGGAGAGGGGTCCTTTTGTAGCCTTGTAATTCTGAGACACCGGTCAAAGAAGTCAGTCACTTCAAAGACGGTCCCCCCCTGCCCACCCCTTTAGCCATAAATCTTACGTCTAAGTGTTTTGACTGTTGCAGGCTAGTGTTCAAGCCCACACAGTGGGCACTGGAAAATAATCCTTTAATACAGAAAGAAAAGTACCATTAGCTCATTTCCGGCAGCTATTCTGTATTTCAGATGAGGTGTTTTGCTGTCGAAACAAATGCAGTTATTCATAGACTGTGGCTGCATGATTTACATCAAGGCCTATATTCAGTAAAGATAACAGATTTACTTTCTTCATGCATGTGCCCACAATATAATTCTCCTTTGATAGAACTTGAAGGAATTTTTTCAGCATTTTGTAGCATTGATGCTTTAATGCATTGAGTGGTGGAGAGGCTTTTTTCCAGGAAAGTTCAAAAGTTCATGTTATCATCTTGTATGAAATATCTACTTATATAACTAAATGTGCCCAGTTGTGGGTTAGGATGTACAGTATGCATGCATTTTTTCCTTTTATTTTTCCCCTCTCTCTCTCCCCCTCTCTTCCCTTTCTCCTCCACCACATCATACTTGGCTCTCATTCTTTATCTGCAGCCACACTGCCTCCATTGCATTATCCCAGTTCATTATCTAATACCTGAATGGGATTAATTGAGCCTCTCTTGGGAAGTAGACTATTGCTCTGAACTTCAGGAAACTGGACAAAGTTTTATTCTTACTGTAAGACTGCAGGTATGGGTCTTGCTTCACTTGGTGTCAGTCTGGTTACGGACGTCAGTGGGGGCAGCACTGGATCTCATTCCCATAAGGAAGAGGGCAGATCTGCAGTTTGGGGCGGCCACCACACTGTTTACGCTTGATGTATTGCAAGTTGAGTGCTTCTTGCTGATCTTTCCCTTCTCCCCCAGTTGTACATGTGATTCTTTGGTTTTAGAAGACAGATTTTTTTAATTTTTTTTTTATTAAGAAAACATTTTCTTTCCTGGTGGGCCAAGGAATCCCAATACGTTGGAACCTCCTTGCATTAAGTAGGTACCTTTTTGACTTTTGCAGCCTTTAGAGTCAGAGGTAGTGTGATGCATTTTGGAAATCTCTTGTTATAACCAAAGTTTTCCCAGTTTCTGCTCACCTGAAAGGCTTTATGATCTTCCAAATTTATATATTAAAGGAATTAAAGGAGAATGGGAGGTACACAAGCATGACCACTGTTTGAGTAGAAATTGTAGCAACTCAGTTGTATTAGCCATCTTAAAATCAGAAGAAAGGCAGGAACAGAAATATCACACCTTTATTAAGTGCATAGGACCATGTTTTGCTGGGGTACCACACCTTCCCGGCAGGGTCTCAGCCGAGAGCAAGGTTTTGTGAACACAGCTAGGCAGCTTCCAGTCTTCATCTGACGCCGGAGCGGCGGTACCTGTGTAACGAGCTGCAGGCAGATCTTGCAGTCTCACAGGCGCTGTGGCTATTTGCCTCTTAATCTCTTGTCACCACCCCACTGCAAAATCCCAATACTGAAGTGAAACTGCAGCCAGCTCTTGAAAATTGGTATTTTTCCATTAAAGCAGGATAGGTGATGTTGGAATTGTTTTGTCTTTAACAAACTTTTTGTTGCATCATTTGAAATTGTAGAACAACTGGTACCGGTTTGTGCTAGTGTGCGTTTAACTCCTGTGAATATACTGGGGTGTTTAATTTTACTCCTTATCTGGCTCAGTTCCTTTCCTCTATTAGAGTTACAGCTTCTGCTCTTCATGTTATCCTGTGTTTAGAACACTTATTTGCAGTTTTACTCATGTCTCTGTAACATGACAGAATAATGAAAACATGCTGTAAGAAGTTTTTCTGTGGTTTTTACTAAGCATATCCTTCACTGTTTTTATAACGGCTTTGCATGCCTATCAATCACATTTAGCAGGAAATGTAATCTCCTGTACTCAGTGTAGCTCCAGTGACCCTGAAGGAGTTGAAAACCTTTCACAAAGGTGACTAACTGAAAGAAAAAGTAAATGGCGCTGATACTATGCTGCTACTGACTGTAGCCAGTGGTGTAAATTAGGGACAGAAAGTGAAGAACCCTGTCAAAACTTGTGAGAGGTCTTAAGGCGCTTGGATATAATTGATTTTAGATAGTTGACCCTTCCAGTAATAGGTAGGTTTTCCTGATCTTTGATTGCTAGGAAGTGTTTAGTAAAAATTTAGGACACAGGACCTTCTGCCTGTGGTATCTTTTCTGGAGGGCAGCACTTAGAGAATAGGTGTAGTACCAGGTCTGAAAGAAGGATGTGCCAAAAGATCAAAATGCCGGTCTTGCTTCTCTTCTTCTGAATGGTTTGTCCATGTAGAAAACATAACCTGACTAGAGTTTGCAATATTAACTCCTCTTATGGACATTCAATTACAGAACAAATTGCTTTCTTTGGGAGGGGGAAAAAAAAAAAAAAAAGAGTGCATTTGTTTTGAATCAACTGGCTATTTCAGAGGAAGTAACTTTTATTCTAGCGTAGCTTTGCCATACAGGAAGAATGGGAAAGTGTTCTGGTGAGTTCCCTTGCCTGCTGAGACCGGGAGCCTTCCTTGGGCTGTGATTTCACAAACTGCTCAGCTGACTTGACAACTGCTGTCAGTTAAGGCAGAATCAGTCTTTTTCTTCCTTCTTTGAGCTGTGTGGTTCTGCTCTCTTCCTTGCACCAGGTGAGCTACTCATGTTGGGCTCCACTGTGAGCTATTTATACTCGCTAACCAAGTTGAAAAGGATCCTATTCTATTCTAATCCTATTCTATTGCTAAGTTGGGGAGGTGAAGTGGCTCAACCAGGAGGAGGTCCCGGCAGATTTCCAGAGCTGGCATAAGACAAGCTGTGGTGATGCACTCTGGAATTAAGGAGGGGGGGGGGGGGGGAAAAAGCAAAAAAAAAAAAATCCAACCAAAAACAAAACCCAAAAGAGCAGGACCTCCCTCCTGGCAGTAGTGAGCTCTTAGATGAGACTGCCTCACGTATGAAGCTGCATCCTTGGACAGGTGCCACCCAGGCACTGATCACTCTTGGCTGTGTCTAATTTGAGGTCTTGCAATAATTTAGCCAAGGTGTGAGAAAGCTGTAAACTGTGAAGTTCTGTCCCCTGTGGAGCTAAACCCTGCCATGGCAGAGAGGTTGAGCTGCTGCAGACACCTGGCATGGACAGACAGGCAGCATTTCCTGCTCAGAAAGGAAAACTACTGGGGTCTGGCATTTTTTTGTTTGTTTGGGGTTTTTTTTGTTTTGTTTTGTTTTTTTAACTTTAGAGCACAAAGTTCTACAAGGTGTACAGGTGAGTGGTAAAAACTCCAGCTTCATTACTGATGTTCTTGTGGATTAAAGCTGACTGCAATGGCAACCCAAGCCTCATGTAGATATGTTACTTTATGCAGATGTCACTCCTCACTTGAATGTGTACACTAACCCAAAAAGAGTCTTTCAGCAATAGTTGCATTATAAAGTCCGGTGTTCTGGAGTGATGAGAAAGGAAGTAATGGATAAGGCACTGATTTGCAGTTTGGGAAGTTCACATAATTTCTGTGATAGAGGCTGTTTGTTGGACGCTAACTTGGCGAGATCTACAAAAATACTTGGTACTTGTGCACCTTGATGCAGAAGAGTAACTAGGTGTCTGCCTGATAGATTTGTATCCACAAAACTCCATAGAACTGTTCTGTGAATGCACAAGAAAGGTGTTTTTACACAAAAAGAGTGATGCTTTAGCAGGGGAGGAGGGCATAACAAAGGGTGCACCTACTAACATTTATATACTTTAGAGGCAGTGAGTACATACTCTCACAGGTGTTGCAACAGAGAAGAAAGAAAGGACAGAATTTTAACTGGTCCGAATTGGAGTGAATCTTTTGACTTTATTTAAACCTCTCTAGACATTTTATTTGGTCTACTGAAAGCAGCATCTGACCCAAGTGGGATACAGTGAAAACACGTGACCACTTGGATACAAAAAATCTGTTACAGCAAAGATGAATCTGATTGAAAATGGAAATTTTCCTGGGAAGTGAAGGCTATGATGGAATTGGGAAAGCAGAAATGCTAACTGAGACAATTTTTGATCTTTGGCCACTGGTGTCTGGTGATGCACAGTGGTATTAACAGTAGCTGTTGTCTTCTGCTTTGAATGTCCTAGAGAGTCCTGGGCATCCATTCATGCACACAGGTATGGGATCTCTAGATACTTAGAAACTTTTACAAGTTGTGTGTAGGATATTGTAATAGTTATAAAAATGAAATGAAAGTATACTTTGATGCTTTTTCCAGAATGTAGGGGTGAGAATGTTACCGGTTTTATTACTGTTTGGATTAGGGTAATACTTAAATCTCCCAAGAATTTTTAAAGATTTAAATGCCTGGGGATGAGGTCCATGTCTTGCTAGGACTGCATAAAAAAGGAGTTGAAAACTGTGCTTGCAGCAGAAGGCTTGTTATTTTGTAAGAGTTAAAACCCCCATTTGTCTGTTCAGAGACGAATTTCACTCCTGAGAGTTTATCAGGCTTTATGGGAATTCTACCCATAACTGGGTGGGATACAGACACTTTGTCAGGTACAGAAATACTCTTTGCCATGCTCTACCTGCCTGAAGCTCTCGCTTGAGAGCAGTCAAGGGAGAGCGCGCTGTTTTCACGGGGAGAGATTTCCTCCTCCAGACAGAACGCAACTAGATGGCGATGGATTGCGCCAGACGTCCTGTCTCCCCTACACTGTTATTTTTATTCCTCCCTAAAACTGTAGACTCGCACACCACTTGCAGCTTACATCAAATGCTGCGGTCTTGTGCCCAGCCCAGGGTTACATACTTCTGTGAGGTGTGCTGCTGCTCCTGCAGCGCTAGGAATGCTGGAGGGGTGCCACGCGCTGTTGGTAAATACAGGCTGCAGTTTGACAGTAATTGCCTTCTTCCTGGAGTTTCAAAAATTACGTACAAAAGCAAATGAAGTGAGAGAAAGCATTTGCTTTAAGTGCATTTCATACCAGATGCCTTTTTTTTTTTTTTAAAGTCTTCCTTGAATGTGGTACAGTTAAGTATATGAAGTCTGTAATACAAGAGCAAGTCATGTTCTTGGAAGTGTCCTGAGAGTTATCTTGGCCTTAATTATTTATAAGCCTTTCTTCTCTCCTGGCCTTTAAATACATTTAAGGAAGCAGAGAATGCCCTGTGACCGGTATGGTGCCCTTCCCCACGCAAAGCCGCTTCTGCCGTATGGCCTCTTCCTCGTGAAACACCTAGCAGCTTCCCTTCCTCCCTTCAGTCTGTCTCTTAAAACTACGAAGAAAAAAAATCGGGCCAGACCCAGCTGACTTCGGGAGAGCGAAGGAAGAATTTTTTGTATTTCTGGCTTCTTTTGGGTTTAGGTTTGGAAAAGGTATAAAATATTCATTTATTTGCTTTTTGTGTTCTAGTGGTTTGACCTAGTTTCACTGTAATGTCTCATAAAGAAAAAAAAAATACTGTTTTGGAAAGGCACAAATTTTTATCTGCATCAGATAATTTAAACTCCTCAGGAGATTCTTATATTTTATATGGAAACTAACCAAGTTTTCTTAAAAATCAGAAGCAATTCTGAGTTACATATCATGGTGTGAATCTGACCTAGTTCTTCATGCAGGACTGGCCAGTGAAGGCGGCTGCTTGCTAATAGGTAGCATTACTGCTCTGGGTCATGGTAAGCCTTTTTCTCCCTAAACTGCTATAGCTGAGCCATCTGCAGCTTGAAGATGTTTTAGTTTGGTGCCCAATGTTGTGTTTGGGAGATATTCTTGGTTAGAGGAGATACGTGGGTTTTGCTATCTCTGTGTATGTCAATAATAGTATTCTGTTGCTGAATGGTGGGGGAATGGTATCTCTTGAAACCTCTTTCGTACAGGGAAGGATTTCTTGCAAGAATGCTCAGTGCTTGATTTCTCCTCTTTCCCCTTGCAAGATGTTGTGGGGGAATCAAATACCATTGGAAAGATCGTACATCCATATCTGCTCTCTCTGCACAGCCAATATGCTGGTAAGGCTTCCACGTGTAGATAGTTTTGAGTGACATAAGTAAGCATGTCTTGAGCCGAGACATAGATGGTTTGTATCAGGCTCCATCTTTAAGCTGCTTTCTAGGGGAAGCTGTTAAGAGAACTTAACGTTGTGCTTGGAATGAGATCGTGGGTCAAAGGTTTAGTTTTATTGTGTGTCAAATCCATTTTCATTCTTTATCCTCTTTTTGCCACCTTCAGCCCTCCGTATGTTCCCCGTAGCCATTGGCTTTATCCGTATGGCTTTTTCAAGTAAATAACGTAAGAAATAGGATTCCAATGTCTATGATAGCAAAGGAGTTGGCTTGTTGTTCAGTTTTTTCTTGGTTTGCTGAAACAAGAGAATATTAAACTTTACCACAAATCCACTAAGACATAGTATCTCTTTGTCTTCGTACTGATGAAACTGCATTTGGGATAGATGCTTTTTCAAAAAGCTGGTTTGATTTTACCTTTTGTACACAACGTTTGTCATCAAACTGTTTCAGAAGAAATATTTTGCAGAATGAAGTTTAATTTTCAAATGAGCTTGCGCTGAAAGGAGTTAAAGGTTTAAAATGCAGCCAGAGTACTCTGTTGGCCTGGTCCGGCACCTGGAAATGATGTCGGGTGTGTGGACCCTGAGTGCACCTGTGTGCCTTAATGGCCCTGACCAGCCTCACCTGGGGCTTCCACCCCACCCTCTGCCCACAGGTCTGGAATGTCCATTTCAGATCAGCCCGGGGCTGTCAGTCCATGTCTGAGCTCTGTGGTTGGTGATCTCCAGCCCTGTCTCCTGCTGCCCTAGATGGGGTTCCCTGTGTGGCTCCTGGACTTGGTTCAACTCCAGCCATGCCTGGGACTGTCAATGGACCTGTTTCCAGCACCCAGCTCCACTCGTCCGGCTCATCTCCTGAAGCACTGTGCTGCAGTGGGTGAGGACAGTGCTCTGCTGGGGTCATCCTCGGCTCCTAGCTCATCCTCTCTCACCGGGCAGGCCGGCTCCTGCCGCTCCCTGGCCATGCCTGTGCTTTTGTACCGCACTGTCATCAGCGCATGTCTGTCTAAGTGTTACAGAAGCCTTAGTCTCTCAGACTGCGACTTTCTGAGATACTTGAGAGTTTTAGTGGGTTTTTCCCCTTTTCCCCCCTTTTCCTTATGGTTCTTAGAGGGACCTTAGTTCAACTTCTGATTTTGAGGTTTTACTTTTAAATTGGTATTCACATCAGATGTTAATGATGGTTCACAGATGAGTGGTTAGATAGGCAGGTAAATCATTTGTGCTTCTGCAAAGCCTTTTTTTTGTAGTTGTGGTTTCTGTGACGTGGTTGGGGACATCATTTTTTGTTTGTTTTATATGCCTACAAAGTATGTACTTTAAGCAAAGGGAATTTCTGTGTAGCAGAATGTTTAAATTCCCAAGCTTATGCTCATACTAAAAACCTTGCTTAGTTCAGCATGCTTCTTAGAGTGAGCTTAACTTGCAGAGAGAAATTGACACATAAATTTGAAGTATGACACTGGGAAGGGGAAGAAAGAATCCAAAATAATCAAAACATGGAACAAAAAGGAAAAATACCCAAGGTTTGTAAAGAGCTCAGTCTAGTTTCTTTCCAGAAAAATAAATCCTTAAATAGAAGATGTCAATTTAAAAGATGCCATGTGTGTCTCTTTCACACCTGAAATGGTCTTAAAAGAAATCCTTTTAAAAAAGCAGAATGAGTTCATGCTTATCTGATGAGCTTTTTATAGGATTACTTTAGTTTCTTTTTTGTTTGTTTTTGTTTTGTTTTAATTGTAGTGAAAGTGTGAGTTTGAGGAGGGGAGTGTTGTGAACACCTGCATAGTTTGGTTAACTTGGTTAAGCAAGTTGGTTAACTTGCTCCTCGGCAACCTTTCAACCAGGAAAAGAGATCCTGTAATGAAATAATCCTTCATTTGGAAGACCAAAACCCTTCTATCTCCAGTCTTTTGCCTTTTTTAGTTGTCTCGAAAATATTCTGTGAATAAAAATGGATGCTCCTGATGCTTTTAAGATTATACAAACATAAAGAAGCTAAATACCCTGTTTGCTTTAGGAACCTGTAAGAGACCAGGACCTTTGAAAGCTTATTTAGAAAGCTTACCAGAAGCTTTCTGAGTGTCAACAGAAAACCCAAGTGGAAAGTTGGTCAAACATCCAGATGTATAAACAGAAAAGATAGACATGTGCATTGAATTGAGAATTAACAGGCGTTACAGGCTGGACCAATCGGAGCTGGTTTAAACTCTCCCAGCCTCACCATCCCAATTCATTCTTTAATTGGAAACTAATTTAAGTGTGACATTTCATGTGAGAGAGTTGTTATTGGGCATTCATGTATATTTGAGTGAAATAACAAAGTAACCCAAACCCTGTTGCACAGAGGGCATCAGTTAACACATTTGTATGTCTGTGTCTTTAGAAAATGGTGCTGGTTGATCACCCTCAGCAGAATTGAGGAAAAACTCCTCTTCATTTTACTGCTTCTTGAAAAATGGAGGAAATAACTGGCCTTGTTTACCTGAGCATATGGTATAACTTAGAGCAATTCATCTGCAATCCATGTCGACATTTCCATTATACAGGAATTGGTGGGTTTATCCCAGAGTAGCATGTTTGCACACAGGTCGTCCAGGATGGCTTATCCTGCGATGGCTGTAGTGTTCAATGTGCCTGGTGAGCAAAGCCAATCACTTTTTTTTTTTTTTTACTAAGATTGATTTCATCTTTAGGCTACTATTAAGTGTACAATTACTGTACAGAGGATGGCTGATGTTCTGCGAGGAAATATGTGCAACTAACAGTAACGCAAGATAAGCTTTTTTTTTTTAATTGAATTGGCTAGCTGAAACTCTCCATGTGTCCAACCTAGCATAATCTGCAAAGCCAGAGACTGAACAAAAATGCTGTTCTTGATAAGACATAGTCCACCACACCCTTCCTTCTTTGTAATTTCCTTCCATTCTTTCCACTTTTCAACTTCGTGCTGTAGTTTTGGATAGGTTGGTAGGCAACGTGACTGCCAAAGTTGGGTAGGGGTTAAAGCACTAGCCTGGCCTGTGTGTTTTAGTACATAGATCTGCTGCCATTCTCCTGAGTGATGTTGGACAAGCTGGCTAATGTTTGTTTCAATTCCTCTTCTGTGAGTCATGGGTAACATGTCCCTGCCTCATCAGATTGTTTTGAGGATGTATTCATGTGTCTTTGGCTTCTGATGTTACAGCAATGCAAGGTATAACAGCGCTCTCATGCAATCATGTGAAAATAATACATTATATCTGTACCCACAAAAGTTAGAAATGGGAGATTAAACTACAACAGCTAATTTCATAGGTTGGTTTGCACTTGAGTCAAATAGCACATGCCCCTTCTCAAAGTCTCTAGGCTTTTCTCTGGTAAAGCTAGCAGACTGTCAGGGTAGTTGCATGCCTAACCAGTGAGAGGTTGCTTGTGGTTTTGTGTTTGTGTGGGGTTTTTTTGTTTTGTGTTGCTTTAACCCCCTAATAAATGCCAAGATTTACTGGCTTTGGAAAATACACTTTATCAAATATGTGATAGTTGTGTTTCTAGCATAATGATAATCACTGTAGTCAATTGGTCTGCTTCTAATAATCTCCATAGCAACTACATTCAGTAAAAAGTGAAAATAACCGATTCGTGTAGTTCTATGCCAAATGATACGTGAGCAATGTACTGTCTGTTTGAAATGTCACATTCAGCTAAGTGATGCATACTTTGCTGGCAATGCTTTCTGTTGCTTGCCTTAAGAAGCAAGGACATGGGAGCTAGTTCTTGTTTGCAGCATTATTTGTTAAGAGAAATGGAATTCTAAATGCCAGCGTTAGTGTCCCTCCATCTCTTTCTCCAGAATATTCAAGCAAAACCAGGAAGGCTTAGTAGCAAGTAATTTGTTTTTTATTTTATTCTTGTCTGCATATGGAAGTGACATTTTAAAGATGGTTATGCTAGTGCAAATGCTTTGTTTTGGTTTAGTTTGAACCTTCTCCTAAGGAAACTTCTTTTTTTTTAAAGAAGTGGATCTTGCAGATGAGGACCATAGCTTCTTAAATGTCATTGTTTCTGTATCTCTCGTTCTTCTGTCTACTTTGTGTTTTGGCTTAACAGTTGCATGGGTCCCTGATAAATGTTAGGAGTAGTAATTAGAAACAATATCTAGAAAATGTGTTCTCTTCCTCCCACTCAGATTTATCCTGGTATCTGACAGCTGTTCCTGCAGTTACTCATTCCACCTGAAAGGTTTGAAATGCAAAATTGCTTTGGAGCTGGAAGTGAGCAAAATGTCAGAGATTGCCTCAGAGGAGCCTTTTCTGAAATGGCTCGGATGCTTCTTGCCTTTCACATGCATACTTTAGGTTTGAATTTTTTTTTTTTTTTTTCCAGAGGTGCTGAGCGCCTGCATTTCCTGCTGACTGCAGCCAGCCTTTCTTCTTTCAAAATCGCACCTCTTTTACATGCCTCTATTCCTTAGCTTTTTAAGCTAGCTTTCAAAGCTGGCCTGAGGGCACCAAAACTTAACTTGAAGATTATGTTATAGACCCCTGTGGTGGGGGGTAATGGTGGGAGAGTTAGCACCTCTGGATGTGTGCCCTGTAGAGTTGCTGTTTGTGCTGAGCTTCTCAAAGAATGTCTTTGCAATTAAATCTGTGCTTTAAATTCAGCGCCAAAATAGAATTTTGAAAGATTTGTTGTATAAGGTGTTCTTTTGGGAGATGTAGTAAGTGCCTGGCAACCCTGTGTGTGGAGGTGTTTCATGGGTTTAAATGTGACTCTTTTCCTTTAAGCTTTTCTCTTTTCCACTGATCTTTAGGAACATCTTATTTTGCACTTAAAGCTACATATTTGTATGTATTTTGCAGGAATCCCTTGAAGCTCACCCTGGGAATGGACAGCTACCTCCATTTCTGGAGGAGAGTAATGCCAGTTGAAGGAGCTTTCAAGGCAGGTCGAGAAGTGTGCTGATAACTCTTGGAAGAGTACAGGGAAGGGGTGACCTTCCAGGCCAACAGCCATGCCTTTCGGGCTGAAACTGCGACGGACCAGACGCTACAACGTCTTGAGCAAGAACTGCTTTGTGACAAGGATCCGTCTTCTGGACAACAATGTGATCGAGTGCACCCTCTCTGTGGAGAGCACGGGGCAGGAGTGCTTGGAAGCTGTCGCTCAGAGGCTGGAATTACGTGAGGTAGGATCAACCCAGGAAAGACCATCTGTCACTGTATAATTTGACACATTTTTAGCTCAGGCAGTCTGTTCATTTGAATCATGTTATTCTCAGAGCTGGCCAGATATGATCAGCAGCTGGAGCTTGGACAAACATATTCTGGTTGCATGAAAACTGAAGGCAGAACAGCACTCAGGGTTTTGTGCTGTTCCTCATTCATCATAGCTTTGAGAGCACTTTGTAATATGAAGACGAGCTTCCTTTTTTTCTTAGAAAGCGATGGGTGTTATTTTCTGAACTGGGATGCCAATGACCAAGTTACAGTAACTTTTGTCTGAACGTAAGCCTGGTTTCACCGGCACTGCTGGTTGAATTACACCAGAAGGAGACCGCTGGCTTTTAAATATCTGCTTTCATGTATATTCTTGTTACTAACGTACTGAAAGAGGCAACGGTTGTGTTACTAGCGGGACCAACTAGTAACAGTTCGAGGATGGTGGGTTTTTTCTTCCTTTCGTTTAACTGAAATATTTCACATCTAAAACTCTGAAAGGCTTCTTTTACATTCCCAGTGCTTCTGAAAAGGCTGAGAAACCCAGTCTTACTTTATTAAAGACTGAAATCCTTTATTTTCTACTTCCTGCTGTAGAGTTCAGTGTTTATTTTAAGTGTTGGGGCGTTTTTAGGAATCTCTCTCTAATGTGCACAACACAAATGAACTGTCTTTTCTTACTTAGCTTCTGTGGACTCCTTACATGTATTCTGCATGCTTATAGGCTTTTGCAAATCACAAGTTGAAAACCGTTGCCTGGAAATTGCTACGTTATCATCTGGCTGTCCTGGCTGAAGTTTTCTGTAAGCACAGCTGGGAAATCTGATAATCATGCAGTGTCTTACATTTGTTGGTCCAGGGCCCTTTGTAATGGTGGCAACTGGAGGGTAGCATACAAATAGCTAGTGCAGATGAAAACTAATCAAGAACTCCTTTCTGTACATCAATAATGATAAAGAATGAGAGAAGAATCTCAACCTCTGTGTGTGTGCAGAATAGGCAAGGAAATGTGCAGGCAGGAATAGGGCAAGAGAGTCAGAATATTGCATAGTGTCATACTTGGATTTTTTTATGTGGATTTTAGTAGAATCATCTTCCCCCTCCAGTTACAGAGACAAAGATATCCCAGTTGGGTTTTTTTTAGGTGTCGTCCCCCCCCACACCCCCCCAATGCTTTAGGGCGTCCTTACAGAGAGGTTAGGTCCTTGCCTTTCCTTCCAGTGCAGAAAGCAGTGAAATGAATGGAGTGATTCTTCTCATATTCCTTGTGGGCTTATCTAGTTGGCGCAGTAGAAGTCTGGGGCCTAATGATTCTCTCTGGAGGTCCACCTGCATTTGTGAACAATAGCTCCATCAGTGGGTTAGCGTTATTTTCCACAAAGCATTTTGTGATTTCAGAATGTGTTTTGTTCTACTTTGGAACAAAGCCTGAAGTTTCAAAATTTTCCAGAAGAAGAGATCGGTCAGCAGAGTAGTAAAGGAAGCTGTTTTGGTCAGTGTTCAATTTCATGGGGGTTTTCTATTGCTTTGGGCTTTTTCATGTTCAAAATTATTTGTGTCATGCAAGAAGAAATATGTCAGCATAAAAAGTTTGTGTTTCAAGATAAAAAATATTTTAACAACACAGAAGAGAATGCTTTGATGTTGTTGGAACACTTTCCTCTTCTTTCATCACCCTCCCCACTTTTTCGCTAAACAAGGTTTTGGCAACGTTGAACCCATTTTGTAAAGTTCAGATTTCAACAGTACAGCATTTTTTGACAGAAGGGTTTTTTCTGATTGGTTCTGGTAGCATCCATTGCTGCTTTAAATGTTCAGGAGAGAACTACCTGCTGCTTTCAACCCTGAGAGGGTGTCCTCCGAGTATCCTCTTCTGCTCCTTCCATGAGGAATAACTGGAGCTAGCAAGCTCAGAAGTGCCTGATGCTGTGTGCTGTCCTTTCTCTCTGACCCAAAATTCAGTTCTTCTGCCCTTCTCGTCTTCCTGCCACGGTTTGTTGGGAAACATAGCTAATGTAATCATTTGGAGGCTGTCCCCTCACTGACCAATGAAATTTTACAGAAGGGTCAAAAACACTGAGAGAGAGCTTAAATTTCTGCAAGATTTGTGCAATTGGATAGGTGGGTAGAGGAGAGAAAGCCATTAAGTGTACTGGTTGAGGAGAAAATCCTTGCAAGTGTCCATATTGGAGGGAGACTCTTTAAATTCCCCAAATGCAGCAAAAACTTCAGCTGGCATATGCCTTTTCCTCGAAATTCAGATCAGCAAACTCTGTTGTACATGTAAGGCATGAACTAAACTTCATTAAATCCCATGTTTACAAAACAGTACTAAAATCCTGTTTGTCTCCTCCATGCAGTCTCAGGTAAGAATGTGTGTTCCCTTAACAGTAAAGTCAATTTTTGTTTGATACTTTAGTTTGGTCTTATGTTTAAATAAATCCCAGGTATACCGCAACTTTCACCTTCATGTTAGGAATATATCCATGTTTCACTCAAGCTGATTTCTTAGAAATAAACACAAAACCTGTCCAACCCCCCGCTTACCCTCCCCAATCCCTCCAAAAAGCAAAACTGTTTGAAATGACTGTACGTATAGTTGTGAAGGACTGTCAATCATTATACCACACATGACTGAAAAACAGTATCTAATGGATTTATGCATATTTCTATTTGATCTCCAGGGAGTGCAGCTCCCTCCCTGACTGAGTCAGGGTTCAGGAACAGGTCAGTAGAAAGAGTAGCCATGTAACTACTGTAAAATCTGATTTTATCCTTTTCAGCAAAGCTCTTGACACAAAGCATCAGGTCTCCTAGTTGAACAGTTACCAGTTCCAATAAAATGAGATCTTATGCCAGCATTATGTAAAAAGTAAAGACGAGAAGAGGAGAGGAAGGGAAAGAGAGGGAAGGCAAG
>VZTL01024651.1:0-22113 GCA_013400535.1 Scopus umbretta | reverse complement strand
TTTTATGCCTCCTCCTATGCAAACTAGTTTGTTACAGGATGAAACTGCACTATCTGTTCTCTAGCCCCTCCCACCAGCAAGAGGAGCTAGTGGCCAAACACTTCTTGCCTCCCACCCGACTGGAAAAAAGTGGGAGATTTTCAGCTCCCCTGTTAATTCAAGGGTTGAAAAATTACCATGAACTCTGGGGTAGGAACAAAAACCAAAAATTCACATGCTTCTCCATATGTCCTGTCTTCTGCTCTCATGTTAGTCACCCCATGGTATTAATTCACCAGGACATAGCCACTGTGCTGGGGATCTACAGTCTCCATCATTTCACAATCAAAGAGTCCAGGCAATTCCGAGAGGGTTAATGCATCATAGTTTGACTGGGACTCACGAGATGCTGAGCTGCTCTGGCTGTCAGGCAATGCTACACTGCTCTGTTGTGCTGGGTCCATGGAATACTGGCACTGGTCGGGGTAGTCTGGCTCAGAAGAGGTGACAACAGGCAATTCACAAGTCTGATATGAATATTGTAAGGACTGTGGTGGCTGCTGCACCTGAACTGGTGATGACAACCGTGATGGGCTGGTGATCTGGGAGGGTGGCAGTGGATCCAGCTGTACCTTCTGGTATTGACTGAGGAAGGGGTCGTATTGCATTTGTTCTGAGGAAGGCTCCATCACAGGGCTCAGAGGCTGCTGCAAGCTGAACTGGGTTGATTGCTGCTGCTGCTGCTGCTGTTGCTCCTCCTGGCATGAAAGTGGCAGTTGACTTGACCTTGAGTAGGAGCTCTCAGCTATTTGCATCTGGTTAAAATAGGCCTGTAGCTGGGACTGCTTCTGGAGAAAGAGTCTCTTCTGATGCAGCCTGAATCAAGGGCAAAACCAGCAATTATTTTCACCTTTTGAAGTGTCAAGGTGCTAGCGCAAGTCCTGCATGTTAGACACTCAAACAGTTCCAGCAGGGAGTGAAGTACACAACTGGAAAATTCCTGGGTAGCCCTGTTTATTAGATTTGTAGACCTCCTTTTGATAACCTTTTTAATCGCCTAGTGATTTTTTTATGTGCAAGTAAGCGAACCCCATGCATTGTTTAATTTTGTTTGCTAAGAGTAAGGAGCATTGTATTTGTATTTTAAGCTTGCTATTCACTGCTCTGTGGAACTTGGGGGCTGAAGAAGACTTGAGTATCACTGGCTACTAACGGAAATGAACAGAGTCTCCTTCCCCCCCAAGGTTCTTTTTCTCTGAACTACACTGCTCCCTATGAACTTGTTTAAAACTCCATGTTTTTGACTCGTTACAAACAGTAAGAATTTACAACACAATGCAAGGTTATAGCTACCTTTGGCATATTCCTGTGATACGACGAAGTGGAGGTCTCCTGCCAGCCAAGTCCCAAAGCATGCAGAAATAGGAAACCTACTACTGATGCAAGCCGACAGCGTTCAGAAAATTAATCTGTTGCTTCCCAGCTTATTTCTCTATGCAGAAGTACACCAAGCTGCTCTCAGTACTGATCGTTAAGTTCTTGATGAGGATTAATCAACTCTACAATTGGCAGGAGTGGCCATAAGCTCAAAAGTAACTACAGATCACATGCTTTCTTGAAATCAAGCAGTATTTTTATACCTGTTCCTCAGTCTTTTTGTTCTAGACACCACGTAGCTAGGTTGTTATTTTCCTTTCTCTTTTTGCCATTCTTTTGCAAAACTCAGGGATAGTAACTGCAGGGATAGTCTTTTGTATCTACCTTGCTTACTTGTTTGATGATTACCAAATGATGAGCTCATAAAGAGCTTACGGCCCTTTAACTTGGCAATTAAAATCTTGTCTGCTATTATATGTACAATTATAAGGGGACACTTCAAATCTATTCACTCTTTACTGTAACTTTTTCAGAGGAGTGTCACTTCTAAACTGATCCTATATGACAAGAACAGGTAGATTTACTTTACTGTAAAATTACTGGGTCACGGGAATGAGACAGGAACTACCTAAATGACTGCAGGGCTTCCCAGGAGGCAGAAATACATGATCCATGTTCTGACTTACGATAAATACTACAACATGTAGGTTATGAACAGTGGGTGGTTGGGAGGATGAGGGAGGAAATTAAGTATAACAATGTAAGTAGTAGGGTAGCTTCCTCCTATGTTTCTATACGCCCATTAGCACCAATTACTAAAATTAGCAGTTTACCTGCACCCTGGTAGTGTTAGCTACTAGGGTGATAGGGAAATAAAGAGCTCGCAGCACAGAAATTTGTAAACGTGTAGCAGGACTGTTGTCCCTCTTAAAAGGAGGACTGTGTCCTTACTAATTTTAAAGTGAAGCTTTCTTTTTTCAAAGAATTTCTAAAGGGACAAAGACTGTTCCAGTTCTTTTATTACTCTTGACAGTAAGAATCAATACCTTATCTGCATAGTTTGGAAGCTTCTTACCTGTGCTCCTGTAACTGCTGTTCCAGACTCCGGGGCAATTCTTTGCAGTACAGCTGGCAAGTATTCTGACCTTTTGATAGTAGAGTGGGTTTCTGCAAGAAAAGCAGTGCTGTTGATAAACTGCATTTGATTTAATGCATTAGTCTAGAAAGCAAATGAAGGAAGATTGTCTGTCCTTACGACAGTGAAACTGCTCAGCTCCATTTTCAGAAGCTGTAATAGAGCTACTGTCTAAAACCACTGCCACTACTGCTCATTGGCTTCTAAGTCTTAGACAAAGAGTATCTTTGCATGATAGACTGTACCATAAAAATCCACAGAAAAATCCATTTCTTCCCAAGTGAAAGAGAAGCTGCAAGCTGGGAAAAAAGTATTTTATAAACTAAAGCTATATGATTTTTTTTTTTTTTTAAAGCGGGGGGGGGACAGGACAGTAAGCCCCAGGGGGTCAGAAGTGGCTCATCAGATGCTGATGCATAACCTTTATGGGGTGCAACAGAGATAGTAGGTATTTACTAGCAGTTACTCCTAATTGCTTTAATAACACGATACAGTTCCTGACTAAGTAGGAAAACAGCAGTAATGTAGTATACTTTTTGCATAATTAGGGTCAATGTGTGACAAAAGTAAAATACAGCATAATTTCAAATTCAGCTGTTCTCCACTAATTTACCCTTTGACTGATTTTCCTGAGTAGTAAGATCCAAAAAGCTAGTCTGCTGTGTAGTAACAGCAGCTGGTTTAATTCCGTGGATGGGAGGTATGGTACCTGGAGCCTGTGCTGTAAGTACTGTGTTTCTAAGCTCTGCCGCCTGGATAATAGTGGGGGATGTGCACCATTAGGGAAAGCAGATGCAGCTTCCTGCTGCTGCGGAGATGCTTCCTCCTGCAGAGAGAAGAGGAACAAGTTTCATCCCCAGAAAAGGCTTTTCTTCCTCAACCCCTTAAGGATTTCCCCTGACAGATGTTTTGTAGTTGCCATATGGACTGGTCTCTGCTGTTACTCGCCACTTTCACTGACTGCATGGTGAGGAGCCTAAATTACAAAGCTTTGAGCTACCTGTGCTGCAAAATGGCAAGGGCTTACATCTATAACTAAACCGGTATTATATATAATGTATTTTCTGACTTCCCCTCTGAAATAGTACATGTACAGGGTTAGAAAACCATCTAAACTCTGAATATGCTTTTGTGCAGCTCTCGTTTCACAGCTTCGACACAGAAGGCAAAAAGCTTTCAATAGTGGTGGAGAGGATACGCACGGAGTAGGCATCTCTAGCAAGCTGGAGAGTGCTGACACGGGAGGGGAGTGACTTGTCGTGAGAACACCATGAGCACTGCAGCATGTTGACATCAAGTGAGAGATTCTCGTGAAAGCATTACAACTTTATGGCTGTCAGAACTGAAGTTTTCCAGCAGTCAGAAAGTACCAGCTGGAAAAAGAAAAAAGCCTACTGCTTAAAGAACAGCAGGCTTCATCAAGCACATTAGGTGCTTACGGTGCCTGTGTACTTCTTATCTATTTTATTCCTGGGGTTTAACAGGAACTTATTATGCCTGTTTGCTGTGACCTGTTCCATGTGAAACAAGGAACTAGGGAGCTGGTAGAAGCGATTTAGCATTTCACTATGCAGATCAAGCTAACCGTTATCACTTGGCTTTTGCACTTCTTACAATTATACCAGACAAACTCCAACAGGGAAAGATGTTATTGGGCTTTGTTAAATTTAAAACATCCTTCAGATTAAAAGCATAACATCCACCGTTTTAATGCTGGATTCTGAAAGCTAACAAGGCCATCTCATTGACACCATGAAGATGGTAAAGGCTAGCCTGCAAACGCCCATTTTCTGTTCTGCAGAAGACAGAAAGGAAAGGGGGAACTTTATCTGTAAATTAGCTCTTCTCAAATCTCCAGAACACCTTATCCTCAACTTATCTGTCCCAAAGCATTAACACGTGAAAGATGGAGCTTGATTTCTGGCTTAAGTACCTGCGGAGAACTATTAATGAGGTCCTGCAACTGGGTGGCAGCTGATGTCAGAGAAGGTTCTTCTTCTGATCCCATCTGTTCATACAGCAGCTGGACTTTGTTCAGTTCCAGGATTCCTTTGGTTCGTGCCAGATTCTGGAGATGCTGTCTAAATGCTACAATTCCTGGAGAAGAGTTGAGCAAAAACCCTTGTCAGAAAATCAGTTAGTTTGTGCCTGGCTAGCACAGCAAATGGGAAATAAGCTGAGTAACAACCAAGTCACAAGGTGGCTTGGTGCTTCCGTGTATGGAGTACAGTTACTACTGTGTGTAGGTATAACGTGTCATGACAATACTTACCTTGTGTGAGGGATGTGTCAGAAGCTCTGCGTCCCTCTCGGAAGCTGACAGGAGAGCGGTTGTGGGTCTCACGCTTTTGGGAGGCGAGTGCTTGCATGGCTGGATTGGCAGGTCTCAGCCCTATGAAAGGTGTTGTCATTCTCGGTGTTTGCTGGGTAGTTAGCACCATTTCTTTCAAGGAAGGGGTGTCTTCCAGGAATTTAATATCTCTTTGAATGGATCCCATGTCATACTCTGAATCAATACTGCTCAGAGATGAGTTTTCATCCAATGAGTAGACTTTCCCTGTGACAAAAACCAAAAGCCAGACTGAAAGTGCAGCAGTAATTTAGCAAAGCAAAGGAACTGCCATAGGCTCAAGCTATTCCTGCCAACAGTGACTGTCTTAGAGGAAATGAGACAAAAAAAAAAATCAAGTTTCATAAAGTAACTGTAATTTAACATTTGCAGCACCAGAATGGGGATTGGGTACTGGTTTTTACATTATCGCAGTGGTAAGATGCTATGCAGGTGATATTCAGCGGCTTGTTTGGAGAGCGTTCAGTGGTCGTTTGCTTTTTTTTTCTGTAGATAATCCTGACAAGACTGCAGCCTGAGCTGAAATGCTTGGGTCATCCTGTTGGTTTTGGAATACCTGAGAAGCCGGAGGCTTTTGTTTCCCCACAGTCCTCCTCTGCCAGCACATCTTTAGGGGATTTGGGGGACATGTAGTTACATGAAAAAGAACAAGCAAACCTGCCAGACTTTACAGTCATGTACAACCCCAATAGCAACTGGTAGCCATCTGTATATTTATTGCTTTGGATTTTGGGGTGTTTTATTGTGGTAGGGTTTTTTTTTCCCCTTTGCCCTTTATAGCAAATGCTAAGTAACAAAAACAAGAAACTCTGTCTTGTATTTGCTGCTCTTAAAACCTAGTGTTTTTCATCCTGGGCTTACTGCATTGAGGGCCAAGAGCAGGAAATGAGCTTTGAGATGTCCGTGCTAACTTCTGTACCTGTGCCTGGCATCATCACCAGCTGATTAGTAACTTCTGCCAGAGTGTGACGTCGCTTCCCACAGCGAGCTGCTTGGAGGGCTGCAAATGCCTGTGCAGGGTCATCTTCTGACTCTCCTTCTGTCTCTAACCCTTCATCAATAGAAGTTTCCATCATGCTGGTAGGCAGTGATTGGCATCCTTTCCTAATCACCACGGGAGGCACAGGATCTAGCAGGCAGCCATTTACCTAAATGGCACAAGGAGAAGATGGACAACTTTGAATTATGTGCACAGAGCATCACCCCAAAGTGCAAGAAATCTCTGCCTATCCCGTAGACTGAAGGCAGCCTGGATATTTAAAATGCATGAACCTCCCTATAGTCTACTGAGCCAAACAAGATTTGTTAAGAATTGTACATGACAAACAAATCCCTCCAGGTAGGATTCACCACTGACATTCTCTTAGTACTCAACTCCCTAAATCTAAATACTCTTACTTCCACAGCACTATGTTCTCCAGGGCAGCTTTTTTTTTTTTTTCTTAAGAGTTATTAAAAACCTCTATCAGCTTAGTCACAAATATAAAATATTTATGTAATGTGCAATATTATTGCTTCCCCTTACTACACCTACCATGCTCTTTTATCATGCTCAGATAAGCACTATGAAAAAATAGTCTTGTATTTAATTCCGCAGCATTCTTGCAAAGTTGCAGAGATGTGTTCAAGAATAATACCGTAAGTGTATCCTTTCCAGCAAAAGGTCCATTCGATTCACGGTGCTCCTCCGCAAGCAAAGGTTGCCTAGAGAGGCCGTGGAATTCTCCTCCTTGGATTCACTCAACTTGATAAAGCTCTGAGCAACCTCATCTAGCTTTGAAGTTAGACCTGCTTTTAGCAGGAGGTTTGGCTAGAGGGCCTTTAGAGGTACCTTTCCAACCTAAAGTACTCCCAGGATTTTCATTCTGTTTTTATTCTCCAAATCAGTTTGTCCTCAGTCCTTCTGTACCTTAACTAATTCTCTGCCATATGCAGCTACTTGGGTTTTGAGAACCATGGCCTGCACATCATGCCATTTGGGGGTGGTATTCTGTTCTGCAATACCTTAGAAGCTCTAATTAGTGTCCTGTTGCACAAGTCACTCCTACCGTTTCGGTAGGATCAGGCTGGGTAAAATACAGATGAAACAACACATTAATTTAGCGTAAAACCTGGCACTGCTACAGGCAATTTTATATAAAACTGTCAATGAACCATTCCTGAATTTTCTTCAAGGTTCTTTGGTATTTTGAAACCAACTGTGTTTAGAAAAAAAGCTGTTGATAAATGGTCTTGCAAGCAGACTATATGTTAGTACTCTAGGAAAATACTTAAAGCAGTATCAAGAAATAGCCATCGATATTTTAAGCATCGTTAAAATGATGATGCTTGCACAGTAAAATTCTGGATCTGCTGCCTCTATTTTAATTTAATGGATTATATCTTTAAGCTTAATTTCTTGCACACCTTACTTTCCACTTGTGACTTTCCCATTCAAATGCCTTCTACTGACTGGGCAGCAGAAGCACTGGGAAGACTATTTAGTGAACTACTGGGAAGGAAAAAGAGAACCAGTACCATGTGGACAGCTGGCTCCCTGCAGTTTACCATGGCACATGGGTCGGAGCTTGTAATTCTTTAGCAGACATGTTCTGTAACACTTAAGACACTGAATATTCCCAAGTCAACTGTGATTTGACACCTCACTGTAGTCACCATTTGTTGATCTACTCTGGCTAAACTGCATCTATAAAAGCAAAGGGGGATGAAAGTTTGAAATCTTAATTTCCAAATGTCTTTGAACTGCTTTTTGCTTTCCAGCTGTAAGAGACCACACAAAGAGTTACTTAAAACAGCGAGGAGAACCAGGGCCGCACTCTTAGTGTTGGTAACTAACCAGTAAGTGAGCAATGAAAGCTTCAAAATGGCAAACATGAAATCAAACCCCTAGCTGGCATGAGGCAAAATACAATATGCTGAAATTACAGTTTAAGAACAAAAGTTTCATGAGAATAATAATATACTTCATAAATGTAATTCTTTTAAGCTATTACCCCTTTCTCACAAAAGCTCTAACTGCTAACTCCTGTGTATTTCACTTATTCTTCGCTACCCTGCAGAGTATTGTCACAGACCTTAAAGTTGCATGGCAAAATGGATCAGACTGTAGCTCTCTTCAGAGAGTTAAGCCATACATTTGTAAGGCTGTGGAGCCGTCACATCCTATTAGTTGAGTTCCATTAAATCTGTTAACTGTGGAGGTGTGGAAAGCCTACACAAAGTCTTCCAGCCTGATTACAGGAAACAAAACCCATTAGATGGAGCTGCAATTTTACATGGTCTCGAGTGAAGATTTTACAGGCATTCCTAGTTACAGAAATGGCTTAGCTGAGCACTTCTACAACATATCTGAGATGCTGCAGTTCTAAAAGTTTTTGGCAGTCAGATGGTTCTGCTGGCTATTTACCATTCAACCAAAAAATTAACAAAAATGTAACTCTTTTGGCTGGCTTTACGAAATTGGCAGAGAGATGGAATTTTAAGTGCATGGTATTTTAATCGCTCTAGCTGGCAATGGAAGATTATGGTTAAGTTTCCATTATACCTTCCTGTTCCCATTTGCCTGAATTTTTGGACGTGTAACTGCGTAGGTTACTCTAGATACTGAGCAGTGAACCCTCTGTATTAAAAGCTATATATTAGGAGTCTCCAGGGCTCTTAAAATATATTTAAGAAGAAAAAAACCCACACTTTTGTAGGTTGATTTTTCTTTTACAAATGACAGTGTGGTAAGACTGGAATGTAAGCAAAGAACATGAAAGGCAGATTAGTGATCAAAAGAGAGACAGAGCTGTTGAAAGTTATATGCAAGAGAGAAGTGAAAAACGAATTTGCAATACCTGGTACTCTGACACTCAGAGAATACTTAAATTTGGGGAAATGGGTACAATGTTTTGTCCAGCTAGCACAAGAAATGTACACATCAAGCATGCAGTTACTAAAGGTCGTTGTATTTGACTTGCTGTCTATCCCGAGAGGTTACGCAGGAATGAGAACTTGCTGGAGACCAGAGTTTTGGGGACAGCATATGCTTAAGAGTAAGTGCTTGGGAGCAGGTTGAGAACGGTGGGTCTTTGAGGAAAAGGCTACTGAAAGCAGAGAGGAGCAGGGTTCTCCAGCTGACCTGCCTGCAAGTGTAGGTACACAGGTCAATGAAGTAACATTAGTTTGGATTAGCAAATGCTCTGGCCCTGGCTCCACAGTGCTTTGTGCTGGGACGATGAACTCTGGTCAGAAGGAACTACTCTGCAATTAATTATTGAAGAGCTACAGCTACTACCACTAGCTGTGCTTTTACTAGGCAGCAGTTTAAAAGGCAACAGTCTTTTTTAGCTGTAATGATTTTTGACAGAACAGTAGGGTGATTTTAAGCTGTACCTTTGGTGTCTCAACTCTTTCTTCCTCCATAAATGCTGTCTCTCCCTGGCAGCTGGATGGAGGGAATGAAAAGGCTTCTGCTCCTGAAGCTGAGGGAAGACCTGGAGACTGCAACAACCTTGTGTTTTGTGAATGCAAGTTAACTGAGGGTACCACAGCTTGTGCCTAAAAAAGATTTTAAGAACTCCAGAATCAGGACAATTTTAGGTAGAAAACAACATACAAAATCACATATTAAAAATAAACAATACCTAGCACATTTCTGAAGCAGGAGAAATGTAAGATTTATTTCCTCATTCTTGATGAATTACACTCTTAGTCTTTAGACTTTAAAAAAAAGCACACCCCCACCAATACACAAACTCCAAATGTCATTAAGCTAGCTACTTACTGAACCTGAGCACTCAGTAGCAGTAACAACAGTGTTTGGGATGCTTTGGCACCCTCCAACTGCTAGAATTCCTTTTTATATTCAGTACAAAACCCCTTAACATTACCATGAGGCATAGGGCTAGTTTCAATGACTTTTCTAACATGCACTGATTCCTGTAGGAAAAAGCATAAGAAAGAATAGAACAGGCTGGATCTGAAATACGGTATTTTAATAGAGGGAGCATTCTTGAAAGGAGAGGTATATCTTGGGGAAGACAAGCATGGCACAATTATGAAAACAGTGGTTTTCACTGTTTCTTAACCTTAATTTCCTGAAGTGCAGTATCCACACAACTTGCCTGTCCAAAAGGAAGCAAGCAGCCTTATATGGGAGCCTGTGGTGCCACCATGTGTGAAAACAAATTATCTTGTTACTCAAGATAACTGCAAGATTGCTTGCAGTCCTGAGGAAAAAGTGGTAATATGGCTATAACGTACAGGAATTTAGTACAATAATGAACTACTTTCTAGGATGTTTTTTCTTCTTCCTTGTTCATCTGTCTTCACCTGCTTTTAATACACCTTATAATTAATAATCTCCTCTTGCATACTGTGTCTTTCTATCATTAGAGATACTATCTTAGAAAATAGCTGGTTTTAATCTTTGCCGGCCAGATTGTTCCTGAACCTGTGTTTTCATAGCTGAAGCAATTTGGCTTTCATTTCAACAGAATCCAAAACGAAAACAGTGTCTTGCTGCCTCAAGCGGAAAAGTTGCAGCATGGTTGTGATTTCTCTTGGAAATGGGAGTCTGGGCATTTGTTCTATACAGCAGCAATAGAGCACCTAGGAGGCTGTGAACTTGAGAGAATATTTACTTGAGACCATGATAAATCTGGGCCATCTTAGGCCAAGTCTTTCATGTTTCCATTAATAGAAATCAAAAGCTGTACAGCATCTGTGTATCTTAATGAAACAAAAGAACATATAAAAAAAATCTGAGAATTATTGGAATAAGACACGATAAACTGTACATGACCTTTCTTTCTGAAGACAATTATTAGGGAGGAAGCAGACTAAATAGCCTTAGAGCCTGTGCTGAATCAGTCAGTATAATTAGAGAGGATACTAAGCGGACAGCCTTCCGCAATAGAAGGGCTGGCACCAGATGTAAGGAGCACCCAGAACTGCTCTTGATAAAATATATGTGACATCCTTCAGACTTAAATCAATTAGTCAGCGATCACGTTGGTTCTATGCACATAAAGGTTTTGCAGCCATGCTGCGAAGTTTCCCTTGAAATTGGACTCTTACTGGGTCACAGGAAGAAAAAGTAGTGCAAATCTTAAAAGAAATGATTTAGGAACAACTCTCTGAGTCCTGAGCCATTAAAAGTCTCATGACAATGACAGTTTTATCGGGTACTTAAGATATCACAGTGAATTGGCATCTTAACCTGATAGGTCGATCCTAGTATTTTCTTTTGGGTACCTCTTTACTATTCTCTGACATGCTTCATTTCATGGTAGACAGAAAGCGTATCTAGAGAACAGCAGGGGAGAAAGTAATTTTATTTTCAACAGGTCCCTTTGGAGTGACTATGTTTATAAGACTAAGTAGAGCCTGCATGCTTTTAGCCCCCATGCTAGCACAGCTCTCCATAAATTCAACAGCTCGTTTGTCAATCACATTAAAGATACTCCAGGTGTTGCAGAGTTTCCAGAAATGGTATTTCTCTAACATTTTAACCCATGAATTTGCAGGAAAAGATTTGAAAGTCTCAAAAATGGAAGTGTTCCAATTAGAAGCACAAGCACAGTATTTTCCCTTTAACTGGGAAAGAAGCTGGCAGTTAAGGTTAAACCATGCAGATACCCATTAAAGCCAAAACCATTGGTTGCATTTTGGGCTTCAGAATGCAGTCAACTTCCCTTTGTCCTTTGAAACTTATCTAGCCCCCTCCACCCCCCCCTTTTTTTTTTTCTTTCAGAGGTGGGGAGAAGGCAGCAGAAGCAGTTGTAGGAGGCATGCTAGACATCTGATTTGTCATCATACAGTTCTAACAGGAAGCAAGTCCAAAAAAGTCTTTTCAAAGCGATGCTGCAAATCTACATACTATAGAAATCAGAAAACAACAATAGATTCTAAGTGAATCAATGTAGAAATACCATTTTGAAAGAGAAGAATGTCTTGCACAGCCTTAAGCCCACCTCTGCTAGAAATGAGACCTTACCTTGGCTACCGTCTGCTCAGCAATGGTGCTTGGCCGACGCTGACGAGCATCAAGTCTCTGTTCCACAGGGAAGCTACTCCGATGAGATTTGAGTCTTTCCACTAACAAGTAATAGATAGCAGCAAAGTGGTTATAACTCTTGTTCTGCAGAGACTGAAAAAGAAAAGCACAAAAGTGTGGGTGCAGCCACATACACATTATCTTTTATGTTCTATGAGACCAAGAAGAAGAAAGAATTGCCATCTGGGGCATAGGGGGTGGAGTGGGGAAGATACTTAAGAGGCAGTGAGGTAGGCAAACATTATTCTAAATTGAGAAAGTTTCAAACCAGAGTGCCAGGCAAAGAAAAGCATCTACCTTAGTTTAGTGGCAAGCTCACAGGAGTTGGTTATATTCTGGGCTGCAACAGTGGTTGTAGGTAACATTCAGGTGCTACTCTGAACCCTCAAAGATTTGAACTTGGAGAAGGGACTGCGCTCCAGGACCTCCTGCATATATTGGCCGTTCCAAGTCACTAGAAGCAATGGGGAACTGAGCCTCTGCAAAGCAGAGAAACTAGCCTCTTCTAGCAGAAAGTACTCAAACTGCCAACCTCCACAACAGTTTAAGGTATCAACCATCCTAAAGGAAATGATTGTGTTAGCTCCATAGGAAGTCTTGGCACTTACGTTTGGCAAGAAGCATGATTTGGGATTGGACACAGACATTCAACTGCTTACTGCTTTTATGTTCTTTTTTGAATTTTATTTTTCACTCTCTTGGAAGGTCAAAATGAATTTACTTTCAATTCTGATTTCCCCTCCTCTCTCTCTCCATTTGACAAGTAATGATTTATCCAACCCCACCCAGGAAATCCAACAGCATAGAACCCAGTGTGGCTCCTTTATTTTACTTCTGTGCTTAAGAATCAACTCAGCTAGCAAACAAATCTCTAGAAATGACCAATTGTAAGCAACAGCAAGTATCACCATTGTAACAGGCAGCCCTATTCGGCTACCATTTTTTATATAGTGCATGCTACATTTCTAAGCATCCTCTAGCTTAAAGCAACTCCAACATCACATTTTTTGAAATGTGTCATTTAAATTAAGTAGTTAATACACTGAAAGAACAGTACCTAGTCCTGGGATATGTGACCAGAACACATTATTCTTTTCAGTGGGTTCTAATGTGGATTCCTGACACAGAGGAATATCCTTTCTCTTATAGTGCTGCCTTTTCATTGACTTGTTTTCCTCCATGGGCAAAGGATGACTTGGACTGGAATAGCTGTGTGTGGCCAACCAGCATAAGGCACACAGGTGAAGTCGTCTGTGGGCCTACTGCACAATGTTTTGCCTGCAGTTTGCATAACACAGACACCTTACTTCTGCTAACTGTTGAAATAATCTTGCAAGCAACTCAGGTAATAAGTTCTAGTCATAAACACAAAACAGGAGACCAGCCAGCCAGGGATAAATACTGTTTTAGTCTATTTTACCTCAATAGTTTTCTGTTGGTCTATTCCAAGGCTATGCATTAGCCGTAAGACCTGCTCATTATACTCTCCAATGGAAGGCTCATTCTCCTCTCCTGGTGGATAAAGAATAGGTCTCTGTGCAGGAACTTCTATAAGCATCCACTTGTGCTCCTTAATCTGAGCAATAGTTAACCGTTTGGATGGGTCTAGGACCAACATTCTTCTAATCAGATGTTCACACTCTGTTGGGGGGGAAGCAAAAAAAAAAATTACTAACCTGCTAAGTGGTACTTGCATATATTCACCTGAGACCTACCAATACAGACATGATGAGAGGAAACTGCCTTACTTCTACCTTACTTCCATGCTAAAGTACATTTCCTGAAGGCCAAAACAATCTCTCAAAACAAGATCAAAAGTCACATTAAGAAGGACAAAACCCCAGCTTCTTCAAATGCATAGTACGGTTTAACAGTGCCATTCCTTCTACACAGTTCCCACGTTTAAGTGTAATAGTAATATTTAATACCTCTTTGAAGCTGCTTGTGCTGTTCTAAGTACAGTGCTAACATGAACTGATAAAGCTTCAAACAACCTCTGTGAAGTGTGGTGGGGAGTAATTAGCATCCTTCTCCAGCAGTTTGATATAGTGTGTCCAGGCTCATAAAACAAGGAACTGGCAAAACTAGAGTTAGTATCTGGACTTTTTTTTTTTTTTTTTTTAATTTCCACCCTAGTGGTCACAAAACCAAAGGTAAAAATAATGTCTCTCTGGCTGTGAATAGTAGCCAGTGGGTCTGCACGCTTAATCTGTTTTGATTCCAGGGCCAAAGCACAATCAGTAGCTTTAGGTGCCAGAATAAGTCTGAACACACCAAACTATTGCTGCTTTCTGCCAACTACATGCTAGACAGCATTAAAACCATCACATTTTTCTTCAGATCTCAGTTGGTTTTTGGAAGATGAAGGCACAAGAGATAAACGCGCCGTTTGTATACGATAGCAAGTCACTGTAAGTTCCTTTAGAGGAGCTTATCAATCTGCCATGCGTTTCTAGCTGACCATGATAAGGCTAGAGTACAGTTATGAGTCAATCCATTCGGATAGGTAGGACAAATAGTTTGCAGAGATTTCTGACTGCTTATTCCTGTTTATCTCTCTTGTTTCCACAGTTTTGCTAAGAGGCACACCCTTCCCCGCTCCCTGCAAGGGAAGCGGCGAACAGCCTGTGAAAACAGCTGATCTACACTGCACTCACAGCGATGACTGCAACTCACACAAAGGTACCTGGATCTAGCTTGAATGCCTATGTCAGCACAGTCACAGAAACGTGACACGGTTCGGCGCCGGACGCAAAATGTGCCCAGGAAGCTGAGCGGTTGCTGCGGTGCCATGATGGCATTGCTAAAAGCAACCAAGTGCACTATAGCTACAGTGTAGTAGCTATTTTCAGAAGTGGTATGGAGTATATGCCACCAGAAATAAGGGAAGACCAGAATGTTTTACACCACAGAACCCTTAACAACAGGGCTGAAAAACATATTTTTGATTCCCTTTAAAAAAAAGCAGGCCTTGCAGGACAAAAGCGAATTACTACACAAATGTGCATCCCTATATTTCTGTTCACAGTAGGATGAGAGATCCTTCAGCTTCCGTTTCGACTCTCTCCCTGCCTATGGGTACAGTGACACTGCAATCTCCATGCATTGTGCAAGGAAAAATGGGTTGGTTTGCCTAGCACCAGCCTAACTGCAAAGGCACACAGCTCACCTAGGCTTATTTGTGTTTCTTTGCAAAACAAATAGTATGCCATACCATAATCTGGTGTGCAGATGCACCACCCTTTGCTGTACTGCAACAGAGATTATTCTACAATTTACTCAAAGTTTACCACACCAAGAGCAAAAGAGGACATGTCGTTACCTTCTGACATAAAATAAGGGATCCTAAACCTTCCTTCAAGAACTCGTTGCCTCAGTATGGGGAGTGTTGGTCCATCAAAAGGTAACGCTCCACAGACCAAAACATAAAGAACTACACCCATGCTCTGTAAGAAAGAGAATATTAATTTCATTTTTCAAGCTACAAACAAAGTCTCTGAGGTTGCCTAGCCAAATCCTGTCACAGAAAAAATTAAAATTACATTTTGCAGAAACAGGAAATTTATACAAAAAGGAGTTAGATTTCTGAAGATCCCTAAACATTAAGAACGCTCAGCTAACCCAAAATGGCTAGGCTTGCAGTACCTTGTGCTGATAAGCAGGTAAGCTGAAGTGTAATGGGTTAGAGACTCTGGCTGCTAGCAGGAAGCTCCACGCAGATGACTGAATGATACCTGAAAAGTGAGCCCCAACTTCAGGTGAGAATTAGAGATACTTTTTATTAATCTCAATGTTGTTCAAACAAAAACAAACCTCAAATAGCAGCCGCTCAAAATAAGAAACTGAAACCTTCCACATTCACCAATTTGCAAAAGCCTGGGTAAGAGGCACATTGGTAATTTCATGAACAGTCAGCTTCAAGGAAACACCAACTAATAATTCTGCACTGCTGTGTGCAGTGCTGAGTATGAGGGATTATTTAATATAAGCAAAAGAAGACAATCCAGACAAGGGCTCTCCTGCAACTGCCAGACTAATTTTCGTGGAAACAGTCTTGCAGTATATGCCAAAAAAATACAGTGCCACACTAGATGAAATAACCACACCAGACCCTCATGCCAATCAGTCAGCCTAGATAGCCACAGCACTGGATTTCTCAAGGGAAAAAAAAGCAGGCATTCAATATTTACCTTAAAACTTTGTAAGTACACAGAGATTTTAAAATTAAGTATATATTTTAAAAAGTCACTTCCTTCCTTAGCCTGCCAAAAACTGAACTGTGGATTGCTGCATTCCTCCTGCAAGCTCAGCACTTGCAGCAGACCTATTCTTTGACTGGGTGTTGCAAAGAGATACAGAATCCTTAACTCATCTCAGAAGTGAAGATGATGATGATTTTATCTTAAATATAAACACACATATGCTTCTCTTTGTGGGCAGGCAGATTCTGTTAACGATTTAGGATCTCGTATATTTAAAGAATATCTACCAAAGTTCAGAGATTCACTTCTGACATTCAAACAGTGCCTGTGCTAAGCATAGCTGAGGTCTGCTGTACTTTTATTTACCAGTTACTTAAAGTTCAGAAAGGCTGTAGCCTTTTTTTTAAAAAAAAATCTAGCTAGCTACATATATATGTGTATGTATATAGAGATACATGCATACACACAAATATATGTATCGAAAATTACAGTTTTTATTTGTTAATGCAGTTACATTAATTTAAATTAGATTAGCAGCTGAAAGGTGACTTTCCATGAACTGCTCTGTTTGCATAACAGGCTCTGACCAAAATGTCAGTGCCCGTGTTGTTACGCTATGTGCAATATTATCACTGCAAACCTGATGCCAGAGCAGGGACTGCCAAATTGTACCATCTCTGGTTGCTTTAGAATATGAATTCATCATTAAAAAACAAACTAACAAAAAACGCCAAACAAAACCAAATTAGGAATGAAAGCAGTCTCTGACAATGTATGAAGGGTACACAGAACTTCTTCAGTTTGTTTTAGTCCCTTTTCCATTGCATAAGAATGTGGGTTGTGCTCTCTAGCCTCTTCCATGAGAGTAGTACACACGGAGACACACCTATTCAAAAATACGCAGCTGCCTGCAGTAGAAATGTTTGTGGCACAAATATGCTTGTTTCTAGCTCAAAGAGCAAAGCATTCATCACCTCTCCTGTGTTTCGGTGAGTGGCTTACAGTCCCTTTAACCTCATCAAGAATTTATAGCCCTACAAATTCCCACTTAACACAGAAGATACTAAATGCACTGGAAAAGGCAAAGTTCATGCAATGATTCAGGAGAGCTTTTGGAGGAGCTAGTTTTTCCTCTTGTGGGCTAACATACACCTACAGTGTACATTTAATAGCTACCTGGATAGCTAACTTCCATTCCATTCAATGTTAAGAGGCATTTTATAACACTCAAGAAATAAAACTGAAGAGGAACAGCTTGTCTGCAGCTTAAGAAAAATCAAAGATGATTCCTTTGTTCTAGCTTCCTAAAAGTTGACCTGAATCCAGTTAAAAAAAGAATAATTATACCCAGATATCCAGCTGGGGTCCCTCGTATTGCTGTCCTTCAAAGACTTCCGGGGCTGCATATGGTGGGCTTCCGCACCATGTCGTCAGAGGCTCACCACTCTTATAGAAATTTCCAAATCCAAAATCTGTTGAGAAATCAAGGGGAAAGTCACTCCAAACTGCAGCTGCATGACGAAGGATAATTATATGCATGGAGTAGGCCTGAAAGCTCACTTTCATTCATGAAAGGCTCTATCACAAATGTTTTTGTCAGTACTCCCACTGAAAGTATTTATTGGAATGCTGAATGTCCTATAGTGCGATTTTCATGACAACTACATAATTATTAAAACACTTTACGGAACTTCACAACCTGTAGGAGTTTTAAGTAAACTTCTACCAGTTTCAGCTGGTAGAACAGCTATCACTAAAATTCAACAAACTGACAATCACGCATACATATGAGCTTATTATTTGCCAAGAGATATCTGAGATTCAGTACTGGATCTAGGATTTCCTGACTTGTCTTTAGGTGCTCTCTAGCCTTGAATACACAACAAATTTTGACAACAAAAGCATCAACTTTGGAGATGGAAGGAACTCTACCAAAAGCAACAAGCATGGGAAAACACAAAGCCTTTTGCTCAGAAGGAAATTGTGCTACTGGGATTGTCTACAGCCCTTTCGGTCTACAACTGAAATTTACCATTCCACAGCTAAGGAGTTCTTTTAAATGTTTCTTTTTACAGCTTAATATGGGACCAGACATGGGTCCCATGGGACTTCAGTATTAGTCACCATTTGTAATAATCCAGTAGTGAAAAGCAAAATGACAGCTGCTATTGCATAGAGACATGAAGTCAGATAGAGTCTGATGTAATTTTTTTTAAGCTTCCCCTATTGCTGCTCTCCTGGGTTGCTNNNTATTGCTGCTCTGCTGGGTTGCTTCCCCCCCCTCCCCCCAGTAGAACAATACAGCAAACAACATTAATATTGAGGAAGCTGGCTTAATGACCAAACTGATCATTTTCAAAAGGCAGAATTTCAGGTGGCTGCTACCGCTCCCTGGTGCTCTGATCGTAGCTCTTGCCTTCCACTCCACTCTCACCAGTGTCTTTGGAGCTCTTCACAGCTCACATCCTCCAGTTCCTCTTATATCCTGCCATCACTCTCGCCCCCTTTGCTTGTTCATACATCATTTGCTTTAGCATTCTTTACTCTTCCTGCCAGAATCCTAATAGTCCCTCCTACATCCACTGCAGATACCCATTCTGAATACAGTCCTTCCGTGACACGACTCAGTATTAATACACAAGGCTGTTATTCATCAGGCTTTTAATAAAAGCCATTGGAGCACAGTGTTTGGATACACCTGTTCACACTGTGACTCAAAATACTTGCTCCACTGAAGTCTCGGGAGTTCTCGTGCAACATTTCTCCTTGTTGCTCCCAGCATTACCACTCTGTACTGCTTAGTCCTCTATTCCACTTGCGTTGCAGGCCACCCTGTATGTTCTTTGTGACAACAAATGCTGTTAATACTAAAGCAAAGAAGGATAAGTTCTCAAGGAGAGAGCGAGCTGATAACAGGGACAAATATTCTTTGGATTTAAGGCTTTCAGGCAAACTGGCTTCAATTCACTAACTTGTCAGCTGTATCTCCAAAGGAAATACAGAACGGAGCATTGGCAAGTGACACCCAAAGACTGTCAAGCACAGCAACCTTCTTTATGTTCATCACTGTACTCCTGTGTGAACAATGATTTAACTGTTCCCTGCCACTGTTTCCACACTGGAGCAAACTACGCAGTAGAAGGTTACAGAAGGTTTCTTTTCTTAAGGTGAGAATGCTTTTAGCCTTGTATTTAACCAGGCTCCTGCAGAATAATACTGCATGCTGGTGTGACTCGAGGAATCTTGTGAAAGTCAACAGTGTTGATAAACAGTATTCAGGCTGCTGAATACTGAGTACTATCAAGCGCTGAATACCTCAGAGGTATGTTAATAGAATGGAGCGCTGATCAGCAGATAGCAAAACTGATAAACGCTGTGGTTAGCAGACACAGTACAGGCACTGCTGGTAGCACTTCACTCACTGCTATTTGTGTAGGTTCTGTTACTCAGAGGAAAGAGCCTGGCTCTCTTATCATACATTGTGAGCTATAAAACCACAAGAGAACCCTCAGAATCAAAGCAAAACAGAGATAATACACAAAAACTTACCAGGCTTAGATAAAGTTAACCTGGAGTTGTTTTCAGGAAGCAGTATGGAAACTGAATTGGACTACTTACACTCAGCTTAACAGTAAAAGTATTTGGTTGCTTTCCTAACAGAAGGACACAAGAGCTCCAGCAGTTCTTTTAATAGAACTCTTCCTGCAACATATATCAAAAGTGAGCACAGGCCGAAGAAGCAGTTTTGGGAACATCAGAACTGAAGAGGCTTTTAGAGCATTTTTTTTCTTCTGTCTTCCAAGATTTCCCTTAGCATGTAATAAGGTACAGAGTCATAGAATAGTTTGGGTTGGAAGGGACCTTTGAAAGGTCACCTAGTCGAAGCCCCTGGTAGTCAGCAGGGACATCTTCAACCAGAGCAGGCTGCTCAGAGCCCCCTCCAACCTGACCTTGAATGTTTCCAGGGATGGAGCATCTACCACCTCTCTGGGCAGCCTGTGCCAGTGTTTGAACACCTTCATTGTGAAACATTTCTTCCTTATATCTAGTATAAATCTTTAGTCTCAGTTTAAACCCTCTTTTAGTTTAAAACCATTACTCCTTGTCCTGTCGCAACAGGCTCTGCTAGAAAGTTTGTCCCCATCTTTCTCATTCATAAGCCCCCGTTAAGTATTGAAAGGCCACAATAAGGTCTCCCCAGAGCCTTCTCTTCTCCAGGCTGAACAACCCCAACTCTCTCAGCCTGTCCTCATAGGAGAGGTATTCTATCCCTCTGACCATTTTTGTGGCTCCTGCAACTGTTTCCACAGGTAAGAGATACCACCCGCTGCTTTTAACACCTATACATGAACCTGAAGGAATGTTTTTGTCTTTTGAAGTTCCTGCTCTCTGTCAAATTTGGTTACGGGCAAGCAACAGGTTCAAAAGTTATCTGAGAAACACACACAAACAGCACGATCTCATAGGCCTTTTGGCTGTTTTAATTAATTCTTTTAACTACAAGGTCACTAAAGATTTCAGCAAGAAACCTAGTAGACTTCAAGATTCCAAGTCTTTGTATACCACTGATTAATTCTTACTACAAAGACTACCTCTTTAATACCTTCCTTACTGCATCGCACTGATGAATCTCCATGGTGTTAAAGAGTACCCCTAATATAAGCATATATTTTTAGTTGTCTTTAATGAAATGCACTAATTATGAATAACAGAGAATCAAGACTATGCAACCATCCAGCGCTCAGTATGGAAATCTCAGTCACTATTCCATTTAGCAGCAATGTTGCTGGGGGGCATTCATAACACAAACTGGCCTGTGTTTACATACCTTGTGTTGTACCTTGTGGTGGTTGTCCATTTGATTCACTTAAGCAACAGTTATACGCACACAATCAATGTCATTCAGTCCTCATTTTATCTTTCCTTTTTCTAAAACTCACTTGTGGTAATTTTGAAGGAACAGCTAGATACAGCAATATAAATGCCTAGCCTCACTTAGACCAGTTCTCCGTGGTGGTGCTCCACAAAAAATGCATCTTTTGCGACATGCATAAAGCAGCTCTTTGTATTTAGGAATTTCAAGGTATTAATTATGGAATTTGCCTCTCTTATCAGGGGTTTTAGGGTGAGAAACAGCGTACCAGTTTTAGAGGCAAGGATACTGCAACAGAATAGACTAGCCCAAATTCACGTAACAAATCAGTGACTGACCCAGGCCAGGGCCAAGTGTAACTGAAGTGCCTGGTCATTCTCTAAACAGCAAATGGAAACCAGTCACTCTCTGCTGAAAACTTATGCCTCAACATTTTCACAGCCTGAAATTCGATGCTGTAATTCTGCTGTAAACTTTCTGCCACCTTTAATGTACATCCCATGTGCTGGGCACATCTCAGTCCAGTGACTCAAACACATCAGGGAAGCAGTAAGTCTCATTTCCTTTTGTCAACATGGGCCTCATGCATTCTTCCCTCAGTTGTAACTATACAGTCCGATACTCTGCACGTAATTCATCACTGTATCAAACAACTGATCAGAAATTGCCTTTTCTTTTAAATAAACTAGACATTCTGTGCAATCTTATTACAGAGATTTCTGAATTTGCTATCATAAGAGATTCAAGTGTAAAAATTAGCAGGATACTCCTATCAGGCTAGTCCACAATTGGATGATAAAGATACTGGCTTAATTAGCAGCAGCCGTAACATCATGTTGAAAACATAGGAAAATGGGCTGCATCTACTTTCAACTACTTGACCACACACCTGAAACTTCTAGGTCTAACCCAAAGCTGCCAAAAGACTGCTCCTTATTTGTCTAGATCCCTTAAAGAAACAAGGCCAGGGGCTGAGTCCATTACAGATAATTCCATACTGGGCTGTCAAAAATTTTTCCCAGGTTGCACTAACCCTGCAATTACCCACCCAGGAAAATCTCTAATTTGGATCTGCACATACTCTGAAACCTCAGTCATGCTTCATAGATGGGCAGGTAACTGCTCTGGCTCCTTGTACACTCCAGGTAAAGTCCC